>JADBJO010004051.1:135000-142500 GCA_016801955.1 Conus betulinus | reverse complement strand
GGATGGAAGGAGGGAGAGAGAGAGGAACAGAGAGACTCATATGCATGCGTTAAATAAAAAAAAAAAAAAAGAGAGAGACAGACAGACAAATTGACAATGTTTTATGGTGATCATGTGTCCTCTTCAAACACATAGAAAAGAGTATTTTGAGTATTTTTTCATCAGTGCCAGAGGGGGTAGGGAAGTGGGGATGGGGGTGATAAGGGACAGGAGAAGTGAAGGGGTTGGGGGGGGGTTGGGGGGGGGGGGGGGGGGGGAGCGGGACTGGGCTGTACAAATATATCATTGAAAGGAAAAGTAAAGAGAGAGAAGGGGGGGGGGGGGGGGTTGATGGGACAGTTAAGTGTTTGAACAGTCTCTAGGGACAGTTAAGTGTTTGAACAGTCTTGGGACAGTTAAGTGTTTGAACAGTCTCTAGGGACAGTTAAGTGTTTGAAACAGTCTCTAGGGACAGTTAAGTGTCTGAACAGTCTCTAGGGACAGTTAAGTGTCTGAACAGTCTCTAGGGACAGTAAGTGTCTGAACAGTCTCTAGGGACAGTTAAGTGTCTGAACAGTCTCTAGGGACAGTTAAGTGTCTGAACAGTCTCTAGGGACAGTTAAGTGTCTGAACAGTCTCTAGGGACAGTTAAGTGTTTGAACAGTCTCTAGGGACAGTTAAGTGTTTGAACAGTCTCTAGGGCTGGCATACTTAGACCACTATGACTGCTTGGCGTTAAGTTCAAATGGACAGAAGGTGGTGTTAGTCACTTCGTGAAACAACTGGGTGACTCATATAAACAGATGTTGCTTTGTCAGTCTGGTGTCAGAATAAAACTCACCAGAATGCTACCGACCGACCAGCATCGTAGCCAGATTCAAACCAACTTCCCAGTCACCAGTTAGTTTTGCTTAGGGTACAGCTTATTTATTTTATTTTATTTTTTTAAAAATGATTTCATTTACAAATAGTTTACAATAAATGAAGGAGTAGGATATGTTTGCTGTCATTGTCTGTCTTGTTTTTGCGTTGCTGTTTCAGTGTTTGAGATAACTCCAAAAGCAGTGTGGATTGTTATTCATTTCTTTTTGAGGATTATTAACAGGATCATTGCAGGTATGTTGACTGTGTCACCTGCTCTTGTCATAGCGGTCGACAGTATACTCCCAAATTTATAACACAGCGAAGGAATGAGCAGCCAGACTGGTGGACAGTCGGGGACTTCTGTTTGCCCTTCTCTCATTTCAAGTTTTCTGTCTTGCAAACAGTAGGTTTGTAATAGGTCATCATTTCTTTCTTTCATCCCCCCCCCCCCCCCCCCAAAGCCCTGAACTGTTTCTGATATCCAACTTACTCTCCAGTATGTTTGTAGACTTTTTGAAAAACAAAACTTCTCACTGGATCTTTGACAGTTTACGACCTGTCTCGCAGAGAACACTTTCTCCGTCTGTTGCATTCTGAATCGTTTAGTTTAGCACTGTTGTAGAAGAATTTGGGCATAACACGATCCTTCAGACCACCCTGAGGTCCTGTGAACTGGATTCCAAGCCAAACAAGCTTCTTTTGCGACCCATCGCTCACATTCTCCCTGCAGTGACTAACATCGTGAAGGAGTCCGTGCATTTCTCGAATCTCCCCCTTTTGAGCTGAAAACGCTGTTGTAAAAACCATGCTCCAGAAATCCAACTTGGACCCATATCAAACCTTTTATTTTTGTCTCTGCAGTGAACGACTTGTCCTTCATCAGCTGTTCTCATATCTGGTGACCCACTGTCTCCTTAGTGTTGACCATTCTTTTTTATTTATAATCATTTGTGTGAAAAATTTGTGTTTGCTGAATTCTTACATAGAATTCCTTATGATTGGTAGGAAGAGTTATAGAGGTTCACCTTCATTTCCTGCAGTTGTTTCCCTTGATTTTTAATCACTTTGTGATTTTTTTTTTCTTCTTGCATGATCACACATCTAAAACAGTCTTTTTGTTATGTATGGGCTAATCTGTTAAACTTAACAAATGCATTTACGTAGAAAAAAAAAATTTTCAGAAATTTTAGTATTGGTGCATAGTTATTGCAAAAAAAAAGTTTTAAAATTCATTTGAGAAATTTTGATATTGTTGCGTAGTTATTGGTGAAAAAAATGTTAATAATTCATTAGAAAAATTTAAATATTGTTGTACATTGCTAAAAAATGTTAAGATCCATTACAAAAATTTAAATATTGTCGCATAATTATTGCTTTAAAAAAAAAAATTTTTTTTTTTTTGAAAGAGAGAGAGAGAGAGAGAGAGAGAGAGAGAGAGAGAGAGAGAAGCAAAAAAAACTCACAAACGCTGTTGAGAATTAACACAGTAACAGGTGTGTTGCATCATTATGGTCAGCAAAAGTTCAGTCATGTGACTGATTTTCAAACCCCCAGAACCTTGATCCTGGCTCTCGTGTTACTGGCCGGCAATGAACCGAGTGATTTTATTGGCAGGGAGGTTCTGGCACGTGACAGATTTCCATTACGATCACACCTACTTGACCTCCGGGCTGTCGTGCAATGGTCCCAAGGACGGCCCCGCCCCTCTGGGGCACTACTGGTGTGACGCCCCCTGGAGGCTGGTCACGGCGGCCATTGATGCCATGGCGAAGTATCCGAGGAGGTGGACTTTGTTCTTTGGACAGGGTGAGTCTGTCGGGAATTATCACAAATATGTGTGTGTGTGTGTGTGTGTGTGTGTGTGTGTGTGTGTGTGTGTGTGTGTGTGTGTTTTGAGGAAGGGGGAAGGGAAAGATGGCTATGGGGGAAGAGAGGGGGGTGGGGAGGCGCAGGGTTGGGAGAGGATTGAGGGTGAGTTGATGGTTGAAGTGAGGTCTGGTATAGTAAGTGGAGTCTGGTATGGAAGCGGGGTCTGGTATGGAAGTCTGGTATGGAAGTGGGGTCTGGTATGGAAGTGAGGTCTGGTATGGAAGTGGGGTCTGGTATGGAAGTGGGGTCTGGTATGGAAGTCTGGTATGGAAGTCTGGTATGGAAGTGGAGTCTGGTATGGAAGTCTGGTATGGAAGTGGGGTCTGGTATGGAAGTGGGGTCTGGTATGGAAGTCTGGTATGGAAGACTGGTATGGAAGTGAGGTCTGGTATGGAATGGGGTGGGGTGTGGGGTATGGATGGAGTGAGTGAGGTCTGGTATGGAAGTGGGGTCTGGTATGGAAGTCTGGTATGGAAGTGGAGTCTGGTATGGAAGTGGGGTCTGGTATGGAAGTGAGGTCTGGTATGGAAGTGGGGTCTGGTATGGAAGTCAGGTCTGGTATGGAAGTGGAGTCTGGTATGGAAGTCTGATATGGAAGTGGGGTTTGGTATGGAAGTCTGGTATGGAAGTGGAGTCTGGTATGGAAGTCTGGTATGGAAGTGGAGTCTGGTTTGGAAGTCTGGTATGGAAGTGAGGTCTGGTATAGAAGTGGAAGTGGGGTCTGGTATGGAAATGGAGTCTGGTATGGAAGTGGGGTCTGGTATGGAAGTCTGGTATGGAAGGGGGTCTGGTATGGAAGTGAGGTCTGGTATGGAAGTGAGGTCTGGTATGGAAGTCTGGTATGGAAGTGGGGTCTGGTATGGAAGTCTGGTATGGAAGTGGGGTCTGGTATGGAAGTCTGGTATGGAAGTGGGGTCTGGTATGGAAGTGGGGTCTGGTATGGAAGTGAGGTCTGGTATGGAAGTCTGGTTTGGAAGTGGGGTCTGGTATGGAAGTCTGGTATGGAAGTGGGGTCTGGTATGGAAGTGAGGTCTGGTATGGAAGTCTGGTATGGAAGTGGAGTCTGGTATGGAAGTGAGGTCTGGTATGGAAGTGGGGTCTGGTATGGTATGGAAGTGGGGTCTGGTATGGAAGTCTGGTATGGAAGTGGGATCTATACGTAAACAAAGGCAAACATGATTTTAACGAAATATGGCACAAGGATGAAATGTGATCTATAAGTAAACAAAGGCACACATGATTTTAATGAAATTTGGCACAAGGATGAAATGTGATCTATACGTAAACAAAGGCAAACATGATTTTAACGAATTTGGCACAAGGATGAGATGTGTGATCTATACGTAAACAAAGGCAAACATGATTTTAACAAAATTTGGCACAAGGATGAAATGTGATCCATACATAAACAAAGGCAAACATGATTTTAACGAATTTGGCACAAGGATGAAATGTGATCTATAAATGAACCCACGAAGAATGAGGGGACCCAAGATCTGGTACGAAAGATTACACAAGAAGTACTGGACTGATTTCAAAAGAAACACAATCATAGTGGAGAGATGGAATGCCTAAGGATGAACTCATGAAAAATGTTTGGGTGTGGAAACACTTCGTGGATCCGGATCAAGAGGTGGATCCGGAATCAGTTTGGCCATGGTGGAGGTCTGTGGTCACCACGGTGCCCAGTGGTTTCTGTTTCCCTTACTGAATGCCACAAACCACATCAGTTCCTTCATTTTTAGAAATGTTTTTTTTTTACTTTCACCGTGTCTTTTGCAGTGACACAGTGGCTCATATATCCAACGATAAGCTGACGGAGCGTATCAGCATGGACCTGCTGCAGAACCTGACAGACGCCATGGCCAGCAGCTTTCCGCACACCCCTGTCTTGCTGCCTTCGGCAACCACGACTACTACCCAGCCAGTCAGTTCCCCGCCGTCACCAGCACCATCTACAACGCACCGCGGAGATGTGGGAGGGATGGATCGAGGAGGAGGAGCAACTGGCAAACTTTAGAAAAGGTAGGAAAATGCAGAAATTAGAGGAGGGGGAGGGTTGGGGGGGGGGGGGGTAGGATAAGCGTCTTCACCTTTAGCTAGCTACAGGTTCCTTTGCATATATTGAAGGAGTTTACCACTTGCTGTTGATCTGATCGGCTGGCTCTGTGCTTCCTGTTCATGAGTAAGATGTCTGTTTGCCACACTTTTTTTTTTGCTGTCCCAACCTCTGCGCCACCTCAGAGGCAGTGCACCCACGCTGCTTATTCCGACACCCCGTCCACAGCCACAGCCCGGTCGGCCCCGCCTCAGCCCCTGCACCAGCACCACAGGGAGTAGTCAATGTCATTCGTCAAGAGGCAACCCACTGGAGGAGACACTGCACTGTTGCTTAGTCACTTTGGTGGTGTTCAGTGGCGCCTGTTCTGATCTAACATACACAGGACACCCACCTACTAAGACCCCTACTGATGACAATAATTGCTTAGTCGTGGAGCCGGCGTGAGTGAGCTCTCCCTCCAGAGGGCGCCACCGCGTCTGTCCGACGACAGCCCACATGGACTCGCCAATACCGGTGACCCCGACGGAACCAAACCAAGGCCACAGACGTGGAGAGGACATTGAGATTGAGGTCACCATGAGAGCAGGGCATGAAGGGCAACAGAATTTGAGACTCTTTTTTTTTATGCTGATCGATGAGAATGAAGATGATTAAGATGATGCTATGGATTTCCATTTCGTCTGAGACTACATGACAGGGCTGTACTCTACGCTTCCTTTCATAACATATCCCGGAATCAACCAGGCCTGAGAGATACAGGCACCTGCAGTGTTGGTCAAGAAATTTGAGCAACACTCTCAGAAGCGCATCCATTAAGTGGATGAAACTCGACTGTGTGGTCCCAGTCTTCCCAACTGAGTCCGCAGCAACTCAACTCTGGGTAGGAGCCGGTCGGGGCAGAAAAACTCACATGACTTCTGATGGGATTCGAATCCATGATCTCCCAGCCGGGAGTCCACGACACTAACCACTTCGCCATGGCAGCTGGTCTGTTTGCCACACTTTGCCCAGATGGTGTTCAGCTGTCAGGTTTGAAGCTCATACACGGTGGTTTGAGCACTGGCAAAGGCTGTGCAGGCTATAGGCTGCCTTTGCTGAACAGTGGACAGCCACAGACTGGCATTCATGGTAACCTTAGAGGCGGCCCAGCCTGTTGAACAATATTGTCCTGGTCTGTGTTGGCTGTGGTGCCTGTCAGTCATTAATAACCAGTGTGTTTGAACAGGACTCCAAATAAGGTGAATAGTTAGAAAGGGAGATGAGATACTTATCCCGTCTGCTAAACACCTTTGGGCTGCGTATGTTCATGTCCTTGTGTTATGGATAGTTAACGGTGGAGGCCATATCGGGGTGGGAAAAAAAAACTATTAGGAAACAAAAGCAATAGTCCTCCAAAGGGAAGAAAACATAATAGAAAATCACATTGCCACTCTTCTAATTTTCGGCCACGTGGCCTTTTTCAAGAGAAAAAAAAACAAAAACAATACAACTAGGTGATGTCCATCTTTGGCAACTGGTCAGAGCAAAGAATTTTTTTGCTCTGACCAGTTGCCAAAGATGGACATCACGTAGCTGCATTGTTTTTGTTTTTTTTCTCTCTTGAAAAAGGCCACGTGGCCGAAAAATTAGAAGAGTGGCAATGTGATTTTCTATTAGGAAACAGATGACCATGGAGTCCAAGCCCAACAAGCTCTGTGGGCACCATTTGTGAAAACTGAAACATTTTTTTTTTTTTATTATTTTTTTTGTAATGCTGATAGATGAGAATGAGGATGATTAACCTTTACCAGCCGAGTCAGTCAATAGAGCGTGACAGGATTTCTTTCCCTTGTGCCGCGTCATGCAAGGCTGGCTGACGGACAGACAGTACATTCTGCCCTGTCATCCACTATGGCACGACGGGAACATAAAAAAAAAAAATTCCTACCCTTTCCATAAAATGATCCAAGGGAAATAAGCTCTGTAACTAGTCTTGGGGATGTTGGAGCAAGTTGTAGACCATACTTTCAGTGGCCTATTGTGAACTTGGCTGACCCCAGGAGCTTTGAAACAAAGAAACTGGCGGCACCGGTGCGTGGCGCGTGGCACATATTTCCTGTGCCAGAAAAAATGTCGGTCAGGCGAAGGGGTGGTAGCGATTTCTCGCTCAATGAAGCGCTTAAGATCATATTACTAAATGGATCTGGTGATGAGGGGAGTGAAAGATAGAAAAAACTATGAAAGAGAAGAGGGAAGTGAATTGTTTGAAGATGCAGCCATCCCTTCATCTTCTGATTTGGTGTTGTAAAAGAACGGAATACAGTGTAAAAAAAAGCATTTTTTTTTCTACTTGTCAGACATGGTTTTCAACGCACAGTCGTGTATACACATTGAAAGTAAATGATTCAAAATTAGTATGTTCGATTAGTTGAGTGTTTGTTCTTTCCTGTGACACCTAACACAACATTGTCAGTTGTTGTCTAGCTACCGTACAAATAAATGAAAAAGTGGCCAAATATGTGCGTTGGCAGGGACTGAGCGCTATGCGTGAGAGTGCAGCAGCAGGGAATCGTGCCGTCCATGCCGCTCTTGGCTGGATAGTAGTATCAGATGATGCTACGGATTTCCATTTCGGGTCTGAGACTACATGACAGGGCTGTACTCTACGCTTCCTTTCATAATGTATCCCAGCATCAACCAGGCCCGAGAGATACAGGCACCTGCAGTGTTGGTCAGGAAATTTGAGC
>JADBJO010004051.1:110000-130000 GCA_016801955.1 Conus betulinus | reverse complement strand
TATTATATGCTAATAATCAGGTTTTTAAAAATTCAGTTAACAGTGTATTCATCTTTCTTATTATGTTCTAGTATTCACTTGTTTTTCTCTTTTTTGTGTGGTTTATTTATCATTTTTATTATGTCTGGTAATCATTTTTTTTTTTAACACATATTGATTTATGCCTCATTTTTTATTCCGTTCTGGTAAATCAGTCGATCCTTTCTCCGTCTCTGTGCCCTTCAGGTAATCCTGGCAGCACATATACCTCCCGGGTGTGCACACTCCCCGGGGAGTACTCTGGTATCAGGAGGAGTTTGTGGAGCCTTTCAATAAGGTCCTGAGGGACCACGCGCTGATGTCATCAAGGCCATGCACTTTGGCCACGACCATTACGACGGCTTTAAGGTCTTCTATGACCATCAGGGTATGTGTGTGCATTTTGGCCTCGACCATTACAATGGCTTTAAGGTCTTGTATGACCATCAGGGTATGTGTGTGCATTTTGGCCTCGACCATTACGTCGGCTTTAAGGTCTTGTATGACCATCAGGGTGTGTGCATTTTGGCCTCGACCATTACAATGGCTTTAAGGTCTTGTATGACCATCAGGGTATGTGTGTGCATTTTGGCCTCGACCATTACAACAGCTTTAACTAAGGTCGTCTATGACCATCAGCATATGTGTGTGCACTTTGGCCACGACCATTACGACGGCTTTAAGGTCTTCTCTGACCATTGGGGTATGTGTGTGCGGGAGGGAGGGATGCTGGATAGGGCATCAGAAGGGGAAGGAGCTTGAGATTACTGTAATGGCTGTGACCTCTTCTATATCTGTGAGGGTGTAGATGGAAAGGATGTGTGTGTGTGTGTGTGTGTGTGTGTGTCTGTGTGTGTGTGTGTCCGTGTGTGTGTGTGTGTGTGTGTGTGTGTGTGTGTGTGTGTGTGTGTGTGATATTGAGAGGGGGAGAATTGTGGTGGGGGATAGAGAAGGGTGTGTCACTAGGACAGCTTTACGTCTTCTGTATTCACCAGGGAATGATTAAAGTGTGTGTGTGTGTGTGTGTGTGTGTGTGTGTGTGTGTGTGTGAGAGAGAGAGAGAGAGAGAGAGAGACACACACACACAGAGACAGAGACACAGAGAGAGAGAGAGAGAGAGAGAGAAAGAGAAACATAAAAAGAGAAAGTGAGGCATGGTGTTACAGGTTTTACCTTCTACCATTTGGATTCTTACACACACTTTTTTAAAAAACTTTATACTGTTTAAAAATTCATAGAAATGAGAGCCTGGAAAAATAAAAAGGTGAGCTGTGCAAGTTGCAAAGCAACTTACAAAGGCAGTAGAGTTGATATTGCTCTGGGCAAAGATGGACAGTGCTGTGGAAGAACAAAATATTGTGTACCGGAGGACACAGAACTGTAAGAGTAGTGGCCCCTGCATGCTTGCCAGCCAGGAATCCTCCCACTGACGATGACTTCCAAATTCTAGGTGATAAAGTTGGAACTGTAATAAGATCATCGAAAAATGGAAAAGCTGAAAGAATGGATAGCCCCCCCCCCCCCCCCCCTCCCTGGCTAAGCTTAATGCAAACTGAAGAGAATTGGTGACAGGATTTTCTCACCAAAATCTGCAATGTGATTTGGCAGACTGATTAACCAACACTTCTGCGCTTGGTTGTTCATCATCTTTCCGCCTAAAAGGCAACTTTCAGAAGTAGAGGGCCATCAGTTTCTTCAGCCATGCTGGAGAAGTGATACTGAAATTTGAAAAATTAGCGATAAAGCTCCGCCAAGAAACATTAATGAACGAATCTTGCCTGAAGAAGACCTAAGAGGTTTAATTGCATCGTGTTTTGTCTTGTGATTTGTTTGCTAATGTTTTTTTTTTGCGGAGCTTTATCAATAATTTTTCAGATTTGTTTAGATTTCTGCCTGCAGTCATCTCACTTTGCAGCTAGTGATAGTGAACACTGAAGTAACACAAGCTGAATCCACAGGTGGAAGGAATCTCTGCCAAAGAACAGGGTGGATTCCTGAGTGGGAGGGGTATGAGAGAACAGGTTGTCAGCCTGCAAGTTCTGTAGAGAAATGCAGTCAGCGTCACTGGGAAGGAAGCCATCCACCCCAGAGTAGCAGTGTGACCCAAACAATCACTGATACCAATTGCTAAACCAATCGGCCAGGAGATTTTCGGTCTACGAGTTCTGTACAATAAATACAGTCACCATCAACAGGAAATGCACCTTGTGTTCATAGATTTTAAGGAAGCATTCAGCAGGGTATGGCGTGGCATGTAACTGGCCGTAATGGAGAAATACAGTGTGGTTCTGACGCTTGTGTTCACCGTTAAAACAACTGGCTGCAAAGTTTAGCAGTGTTGCACTTGTTGAAGGCTCAGCTGGGGTCTGATTTTGTGCATCACTTGGAGTCTGTCAAGGCCGGCTGCTTTCACTGACATTGTTTTGTCTTCTGTCAGTTGCATTGCGTAACATTATCCATGACAGAAACCCAGGATGGCCACACTGGCAGCACTGGAGGACAGAGACAATCACAAACCAGCAATTCTTTGAAGACATCATCAGTGGTCTGGCTGTACATTATGAAGAACTTGTGGACTAGATCAACAACCTGGGTGGAGCAGCTATCAGAAATGGCTTGGAAATTATTATGAATACTTACATAGCGCCTATCCTGGGCTAGAGACCGAGCTCTAAGCACTTTAAAATCCACACCTGTTTACACAATGGGCTGTCTACCTGGGTAGTGCCAACTGAAGAGCTGCATGCTAGTGCTTCATTCAGTTGTTTCCTGTGTCATCCAGCCAGTATCATTCACTCAGTTACCTTACTTCCTTCATTCTTTCCATTTTTCACGCAGGGTGCATGCTATGTGTAACATGTCATACATACCAATGGCCTAACTGGCCTTCGCTTCCGAAAGTTGGTGATGAGTTTTGATGTGTGTGCAAGATGCTATGTGTGCCTTCACACATGGAACCTCGGTTTATAGTCTCATTCGAAAGACTGTATGGGAAATGGAGTCAGAACCAATGTTAACTCAGAGGGAAAAATCCTCCAGTATCGAAACGGCCCAGCAGAGAGACTCGAACCTACAACTCCAGGATCACCAAGATCATGAGTCCGGTGCTATACCACTGAGCTATTCCAGCTCCCCAAATCAGCACGGACATACCAAAGCTGATGAAGATCAGCACAAACCCAGTGAGACACAGATCACAGTCAGAGGAGCAGAGCTAGACTGTGCCGCGGTTCAAACACCATGGTGCCATCATCAGTCAAGATGGATCTCAGAGTAAGAAACAGCAGCAGCTCTGAAAGTGTAAAAATCAATCTGGAAAAGTAAGGACATTGCTTGTGTTTCCAACCTGAAGCTTCTGCTGGAGATTGTGTGCAAAGTCTCCCTGCCGTTGTGTGCAAAGTCTCCCTGCCGTTGTGTGCAAAGTCTCCCTGCCGTTGTCTGCAAAGTCTCCCTGCCATTGTCTGCAAAGTCTCCCTGCGGTTGTCTGCAAAGTCTCCCTGCCGTTGTCTGCAAAGTCTCCCTGCCGTTGTCTGCAAAGTCTCCCTGCCCACAATCCAGACAGCGCTTGCAGCTGCATGGTCGACAGATCTGAATTAGGCGTCAGACTGTTGTTCCAAGGTGTGGGGCCAGTATCTGCCTTGACACAGGCTAGTAGAGAGACTTTCTCTGGAGCTGACATCGATATAGACTTCAGTCCCCTCTGGAAGTCCATTGGAGGAGACTTCAAACAAGGTGAATCTTTAACAGTTCACAGCCCTTACGGCCATTAAGCTACGTGACCTTGACCTTTTTTTTTTGATGTGTACATGAAAAGTGCTTTGTTTTTACATCTTCACCTTACACTGTGTATATTGCTGCATGTACAGATTTTAACCTTATTCGGTTTACATTGTTACCTTTTGTTTCCCTTGGACTGTTTACACTGTAACTTGTAACTTATGTTGTTTTCATACTTTGTACTATCTCCCCCTCCCCTCCCCCCATTTTTGAATCCAGGTGTGCCAGCTATCCCCCTCTTTTTGGCCCCCTCGGTGACCCCGTGGAGGTTCAAGCTCCCCACCGGTGAGATCGGGGTGCCCCATAACCCCTCCATCCGTCTAGTCACCTACGATCGTCACACGGGCGAACACATGAACTTCCAGCAGTTCCGGTTGGACCTGCCGAACGTGGCCCAGAGCCAAGATGCCAACTTCACCATGCTGTACTCGTTTGCTCAGGTAGGTGAGCTGGGGAGGAAGGGTGTGAGGTGGGGTGGGGATTGGGGAGAGGAGGAGGTGGGGGTCCCGCCAGAATATGGTCATCCACAAACCTGTTCATCCAGCTCGTTCCTGATTTATTCAGTTACCTGTAATTTATAGCGTTAAAACCGGATCTGCTGTATTTTTGTGTGTGTAAAATTCGAGCACACAAGAACTGCAACCAGTTGATTAGCTGCAAGAGAACAGCAGTTAAAAACGAGAATTGAGAGCGTGGCACAACACCAGGTGAACAAGGAATGAGGTGCACCATGCGTTGTGTGTGCGTCACCCCCTTTAGCTGTCCGCGTCATTGGAGCAGGTGATGATTCAGCAACATGGATGTGAGACAACATTGAGTGGGAACAAAAATGGGTTTGAAAGAGTGGATCATCTGATGAAAACAAATCGGTCTTTACAAATGGTGGATGCCGAACTTAGGTCAAGCAGTGACAGCAGCACAAATTCCAGAGAAGTAACGGACGATTTGGGAAATACGGTCACTTCGGGGGTGTCCTGTGATGCCTGTTCTGGTCCAGTGTATGCACGACACCCACCTGCTAAGCCCACAGATTGATGAAATGATTGCTTAATCGTGGAGTGAGAGTGAATGATTGTGACTTAGCATCCTCATCTGCCGGGTGTGATCATGTCCAATCAATGAAAGTTCCCATGAACTATATGACTGTGTGGTCTCAGGTCTTTCGGGTATGTAGGAGCTGGTCGGGAGAGAAAACTCCCATGAATAAATGGCTCTGATATGAAACAACCCCTCGACCTCGCAGCC
The DNA here is from genome assembly GCA_016801955.1 of Conus betulinus. Classification (NCBI taxonomy): domain Eukaryota; kingdom Metazoa; phylum Mollusca; class Gastropoda; order Neogastropoda; family Conidae; genus Conus; species Conus betulinus. Next base: position 124,960 of record JADBJO010004051.1, on the reverse strand, counting down.
AGGAATCCGTGACTACCCTACTATACCATAACAGCTGGCTGAATAAATATCTTGCCTATACATAGGAGGGCAAGACCTTACAGTGTTTGTTTATTTGTACTTGTCCTTCTGTGTGTGAGAGAGCTTGTAATCATAATGTTCATCATCATTAACTCATTGGAGACGTGCCGAAGCTTAAGAATCAGCACTCCCTCATCACACTGTGATGTGCAAAAGCTCTGGCATCAGTGGACTTCGGAATATTTTTTGAAGGCGGTAAGTGAGGTTCAGTCGAAGGGAAACTACACCAAACTTTAGAGGCTTAATCTTTCTATACACAGTTATTTCCCGTTGACGGTAAAATTGTGTAGTTTGTGCTTGAATAGCGTTGTTTTGATTCTTCAGGATTCTAGGACTCCCCAGTGTTGTGGCTTTTTTTTTTTTTTCCTTTTCTTATGGTGTATTCAACAAAATATGACCTCAGGTTTATTCAGGGAACTTTACTTTGGTGCAAAATCATCTCATTCTTTCCTGTGGATTAGCTGATGAACAGGACATGCATGTATGGTGAGCAGACATGATTTTCAGAACTTTTTATTTTTCAGGCATTAGTGACTATTTTGAAAATTTCCAAAAAATAATGACAGGCTTACATTGAAACACGGTTTGAAAATTACAAAAGTAGACATTGAAAAACCCTTCAAATGATGTATAAATTGTGTGTCTTTGTCATTTTCTGTAAGTCTGTTGAATTTTGAAAATATGGTCCAAATCGCTCATCTCCACAAAACTGCAAGGTCTATGTGACTATGCCTCCATTGAGTTAATTATCACCAATGTTATCAGTATGAATCATTTTCCCCTAAATATGAAAGGTCTTGGTAATGTCTTACAGCAAGGTTGCAATGATCCATATGTTTAGCCGGAATAGCTCAGTTGGTAGAGCGCCTGACTTGTAATCTTAGTGATCCTGGGGTTGCGGGTTCGAACCTCCGCCGGGGCGTTCGGTACAGGGGGATTTTTCCCTCGGAGTTTAACATTGGTTCTGACTCCATTTCCCATACAGTCCTTCGAATGAGACTGTAAACCGAGGTTCCGTGTGTGAACGCACGCATAACATCTTGCACACGCGTTAAATCCCATCACCAACATTCGGAAGAGTAGGCCAGTTTGGCCGTTGGTATGGATGACATGTTACACATAGCATGCACCCTGAGTGAGAAATGTAAAGAATGAAGGAGGTAAGGAAAATGAGTGATCAATATATTGAACGATACTGACTGGATGACAGGGGGAAACGACTGAATGAAGCGCCAGCTGGCAGCTCTTCAGTCGGCACTACCCAGGTAGGCAGCTCGTTGTGTAAATGAGTGAGTGTTGATTGTAAAACGCTTAGAGCTTGGTCTCTAGCCGAGAATAGGCACTATATAAGTATTCATTATTATTATTATTGTTATTATTAGTTTCTTATTTTGTTGTTGTTGTTGTAATGATGCAGAAACCGGTGAATGCTGTGTGACGGAGTTATTGTCTGTGTTGCCATTACGTCGGTGTTACACTCTGTTTCCTCGTGAAAAGAGAGCTGTTGTTGCAAAGGGGGATAAAAACAGTAATGGCGGACAGGACAGATGAGGAAGTGGAGGAAGAGAAGAGGGGCAAGAGGAAGACTGCCTTCCATCTGAGATGGTGTTGGGTAAAGGCCCTGAACTGATGCAGTGCCCCCCTTTTATTAAAGGGAAATAACCTGGCATGTATCTGTAGAGAACACTGTGCTCATGTTAGACTATGTAGATCTATAAGCAGCCATTGCAGGTTTCTTTTTTAACCTCTTGATGCTTTTTTTTTAACACATTTTTAGAATTGGTACAAAGAGCAAAATGGAAGAAAGTACAAATTTTGTACCGAGACATAAAATCTGTCATATTCACTAAAAAAAAAAAAAAAAAAAAAAAAAAGGTAAGTGATGATTTATGGTCATGAAACACGACACCCACTCCTTCCCCCTTGCCCTCTCTCTCTCTCACCTGACGTTGTTGGTGTTTCAGCACTACCAGGTGCCAGACATCAGCGCCACATCACTTGACAAACTGGTCAGCGAATGAATTCCAGCGCTGAAGGAGATGCTCTCTTGAACGACTATTACAGGTAATTAGATTTGTGTCTAGTTGTGTGTGTGTGTGTGTGTGTGTGTGTGTGTAGCAGAAAGATCAATATAGTCCAAAGTGTGTGCAAGATGAAAATGGCGGTGTGTATTTATATACATGAATGCATCCTGAATGAGAGAGGGCCTTGAATCGCGAGGAAAAACAAAAACAACAGAAAGATGCAAAGGTGTCTGACTGTTGACCAAAAGATGGAAAGGTACCCGACTGCTAAAAATTGAAAGATAACAACCGGTTTCCTCTCAGAATGAAAATGGCATCACTTTAGACTCGGGAAAAAAAAAAAAAAAGAAGTGTTAGATATCATGTTGCATTTAAATACTGATTTCTGTTTCAAAATTCTGAAACCCTAAGCCATGAATGCTGAATAGTTGTGGAAAGGGCAAACAGGACTGGCCAGTTGGAAGCTCAGGAGGTAGTGTCCTGCATAGGCTGGGTCAGAATGAACACCATCGAACGCTACTGAAGTGACTTGGCAGCAGTGCAGCGTCTCCTCCCATGGGTTGCCTTCTGACGTCTTACCGTCGACCGCTCCCTGTGATTGCCAGCGCCAGAGCCACAGCAGGACAAACCACGGGGTAGCCTCGAGTGGGAGCGAGATTGAGCGTTGTTGGAGAAATGCCAGTGTAGTAACACAGAAAATGGAGAAGAAAGAAAAAAAAAAAAAAGAAGAAAAAAAGAAGAGGTGTAGTTGCTGCTAGCGACATGTAGCTGAAGTGGAGGGTTGGCAGCTCTGATTGTGTTCTCCAGGTTTGCGTGTGCTGGCGCCGAGGATGGGGACGGATGCGACGATGTCTGCAAGAGAAAGATCCTGTGCGGCTTCAGGCATTACACCAGAGCCGACTACGAAGGTTGTGTACGTGACGGGGCCGACCTCCGCCCTATTGTTGGCTGATCCGGAGTGCTGTCGTGGCAACATGAGAGTTTTCATTGTCAACAGTATTACAGGGTGGGTATGGGAGCCAAGTCGGTTCGGAAGCCAGTGGTATTTAAATTCTTTGTGAAAACAGAGGCTTCGATAAAAATTACAATGTTATTTACTTTTTCCCCCAACGAAAATGTTGTTATTGGCTAAGTTGTTTCATGATTATTCATTGTTTTCTCATTTTTCTTGTGAAATGATGATAAAAAAAAGTGATCAGTTTACAGACATAACTGACTGAAGAAGACGGATAGTGATCTGGAGAGAACAGAGGAAAAAGCTTAAAATTCCATCTAAACTGCTGGGTCTGTCCTTAATCAAAATCATCATTCTTCCAGGCCCAGCCTTATCATTTTCTTCAGTTTTAACACTGAATGTATGGTGTATAATCAGAGTGATGGGTTCATGGCCCTAGCAGACAACATAAACATTGTGCGTCCAGCTTCGTCAGAGCTGGCCAATCAGAATGAAGTTAATACAAGTCAGCCAGGGGAATGCACTCTGCATGACCTGCTGCTGTCCGCTCACGCTACCTTCTCACTGGTAACAGTTGATGTTAATGCAAAACAGGTTTGTTTGTTTCACTTTGCAGAGTTTTCACATCTCTGAGAATGTATCTGACTCGAGAAAGCGTACAAGTAGGACGTGTGAAAACAGATGGACACCGTTACTTGTGTGGACGCGCATCCTTACTGCTGTAACAGAGCGTTTTCATTGGTCAAAGCTTACAAGAGTTGAAAAGGTGTCTTTTGATGCCCAAATGATGTCTTAACAGCATCAAAACTAGTGAAAGTAATTTTCATATGAAAATGGTGTTTTTCATCTGAAAACTACTGCTTTCATGCACCAGTAATAATTCTTACAGTAGTAATTTTTTCACATGCAAATTGCAGTTATGGGCTTTTTCTAAATGCTAATTATTCTTTTTCACCATTGAAAGAGTAACTGCGATTTTTTGGGAACTGAGTTAGTTCCCATTACAGCTCAGCACTGTTTTTCAGTCAGATGAGGACTGTGATAATAATTGTGATCATTATCGTGACATTTATGTTTTTCTCCATCTATACACTTAATTTCTCTCTCTCAGGAATTTTGCTTCTTTGGGGAAAAGGGTTTTGTATTTCATATGTATTGCTGCGAAAAGAAGTATATCATATTTTCTTCTGTTTGCAGACTTTCATGGTGAAAGTTTGTGGTGCTGTTGTGATATATCCCAACACAACTTTAACATGAAAGTGGGCAAATGCAACACCAACACCACAACTTTACCATGAAAAATGGGCTAATGTAACATTAGCATGTCAACTTACGAATGGGCAAATGTAACACTAGCACCTCAACTTACCTTAAGAATGGGCAAATGTACCACCAGCACCTCAACTTTACCTTAAGAATAGGCAAATGTAACACTAGCATGTTGACTTACGAATGGGCAAATGTAGCACTAGCACCTCAACTTACCTTAAGAATGGGCAAATGTACCACCAGCACCCTCAACTTACCTTAAGAATGGGCAAATGTAACACTAGCACATAAACTACCTTAAGAATGGGCAAATGTACCAATAGCATGTCAACTTCACCATGAAAATGTGCAAACGTAACACACCACACAATCTTACCATAACAGTTTGGGAAAAAAAAATTAACAGCACTAAGAACAGGGAAAAGAAAAAAAAAAAAAAAAAAAAAAAAAACCACAGCAAAGAACTCAAGACTTGTCGTGCACTTCTGTTACTAACCCTTTTGTGTTCTCGGTAAAGTATGCCTGTACACGCGTTTGTGTTTATTTTTTATTGATTTTTTTTTTTTTTCCCAAATCAGAACTATTCAAGCAGAAGTTGCAGTAAATGCTGTTCTTTTATTTCCTTTGTTTAGTAGAGAAAATATTTTTGCATGTTGTGCTGCTGGACAGAGGGAGGGAACTGATGTGAGTGTGGTTTCTGTCGAAGTGGTTTTTTTTGTTTAATCTCTTTTAATCCGTTAAGTTGCTCCCTTTAGTACTTTTACTGCTGCTGGCGACAAAGATTGACAGCACAGAGAGCTGCTTTTGGAGAGACTTGCCCACACAGATTGGCAGAGGCACTGATTGTCGATCAGAATGGGCTATAACTTGAAGAGACTGTATTTATAATTCCTGTAGATGCCGAAGGCAATGTTGGTGGGTGCGCGTGTGTGTCCCAGAGAGAGGTTTGAGCAGGAATGTGTTTCAGGTAGTACGACTGTCCAATATGCATGCATTCATTTTCATTCGTCACAAAGGTGTGGGAGGGGGGGGGGGGGGGATGGGGGGGGGGGGAAACTAACCCTAAAACCCCATTCAGCAATGCATGGATACTCAATGACGTGTACAAATGCTGAATAAATACAATTTATTAACGAACGAAACCATTTCAGGCTAAAGCCAAGCACGTCCCCAACGATGCAGTAAAACCAACCATGCATGTATTGTGTCGATGAAATCATTTCAAATACTGTAACGCCAAGCAGACACACCTCTAATGAATATGCCTCGGTTAAAAATGCTTTGGTGTATGTGCACAGTAAGGATGAGGGTCAGCCCAAGAGGATAAAATGGGCATGAACGAACGAACACAGCAATACTAAAACCACATGTCATGGCAATGTATGAAAGTCATTCATTTCATGTTTTAAAACCCAGCCGACTGCAAGAACCATATCTGGGCTGTTACCATGTCAAAATCAATTCCACATATGCATGTCCACACACAGAAGACACAAACTTTCCAAACAAGCTAAAAACCGGATCTGCGCTACACAAAATTGATGACCAAATGAAATTCTTTCACAACCTTTTTAAAAAAAAAGTGCTTAAAACCACTTAACTCCAGATCTGTTCTACATAAAATCTACAGCCATACGTTTAAAAAAAAAAAAAAAAAAAAAAAAAACCTCTCAAAAATTAAAAACAAATCAAATCTGGCGAACATTTCACACATGGCTGGTGGCATCCATTATACAAATCCTAACACTATACAAACCGTTTCCTTCAGAATGGCTCATGACAGAGTGTATGGCAAAGTACAGTGAGGTTATGAACAGGATGAATATTTAAAAAATGTTCAATCAATCGAAAATCCACTCTTCTAGAAATGAAAACAAAAAAACTGAAGAGTTTTCAGTCCAAGCATGCGCTGCTGTCAATCCAAGCATATGGCAAAATTGTCTAGCAAACATTTCCTGCAGGTTCCTTGTTTACAAACCTGCAAGTGCATAAACAATTAACAAGTAGGGTAACTCTTACTCCCACAACGAAACATAACTCCAAAGGAATGCTGCTTATGACATCGAATCGCCTAGCAGACATGACATGACAAACAAGGAAACAGCAGCACACAGAACACAACAAACGAGGAAACATTCCTTTGGAGTTAGGTTTTGTTGTGGGAGCAAGAGTTACCCTACTTGTCAAATGGCTCGTTTCCTGTTCCCTGCCTCACTTCATACCTACTTTTGCAAGTGCATGTCAAAAGACCTGTGTTCAGCACTGAAGCAAGCTTGGTGCTGTTGTAGCATCAACCTAAAACCATCTTCAACTGATAAAAAGCCCAACCCGCTCCCTCCCCTTCTCAATTTTCAACACGTTAATTGGGTCCCCAACAGTGATTAAATTCTGCCTTTTTCAATACCTCTTTCTCTTTCCACAAAAAAACGTTTTGAAAGGAATTTTTATTATTATCATAATTTTTTTTTTTTTTTTTTACATGGGAACGATGCAGTTTTTTGTCCCCAGATAGGCATTCAGTATTACAACTACACTGAATCTCTTGATTTTGAGGCATGTTTGGAGGATAGACATTATAAGCTTCCCCTACCAACCACCCATTCATCAAGCTGTCCTATATTTGTACAGTATCGCCATATTACGCCATTTGCATGCAAGATATGCATAGACATCAAAGATGCGTACCAACAAGAATTTCAACATTAAATAAGAAAAACTAAAGTTCCTCTGCTCTATAAAGCGTTTTCCAAATCTCTTCACAATTGCTGCCTTAAATTAATTTGAACTAACATTCCCCTGTACAAATTTAAAGGTAGGCAAAAAAACGGATCTCAAAGAAAAGGAAAACTGGACACAATGCGTTTAGCAATTAAACAAGACAAAAATCAATATGCTTTTTTTTGGTTGGGTCGTAAAGCTCATGAGTATTATACACTACTAACCCTGAATATAAACAACTGGAAACCATGTTTCTGGCCTGTCACACGAGTTCTAAGCCTCTAACACATTTAAAAGAGGGGAAAGGGTTTGCAAACCATGTTGTGTGGCCAGTCAAATCAATTCTTAAGCCTCCGACACATTTTATACAGAGGAAGAACAGCAAAAAACATTTAAAACCACCCCCCTGCTCCTGAGAACGACAACGATATTGGGAAGACAACATGAGTACGAGACCCTGTCTGGTGATGTTGATTTGTTCTCCGCCTTGTCACTGAACAGATGTCTGTCCGACCTAGGACCCCAGATGCAGACATTTAACCACTTCAAGGACAAATAGAATCGGTGCAACCAGGAACCTGAACACTGTGCTGTACACATGGTCATACCTGTAAGTTGATTCATAGAAAACAATGAACATACACAGCAGCTGCGCAGCTCCAACACAGATGATTATGCGAAGCATGTGTTGCGTACAGGGTTGTGTGCCACATGCTCTGAGTGGCCTGCAACCCCTCTACAACATATTCTGATGAATGAACAATCCACTGCTGCAGTCTGCAGTGACTGCCAGTGGCTCGAAATTGTTTCTAGGGAATGTGCATGGCATGACAGTGGGCCCTGGCAAAGAGTTCCTTCCCAGAAGACGATTTTTAGTGAACCAATGGGTGCAATGCTTTGACGACAAAAGTCACAGAATTTGGAAGTAGTAACCATGGAAACTGAGATGGCTGTGAGGCAAAACAAGGGGGGGGGGGGGGGGGGTGGATTTCACACCCAGGAAGCCAAGCCAGAGACAATGGAGGCTCATGTCGAGAATCAAAACCTTCCGCTGCCTGCACTAATAAAATGGAGGGAAAATGTGATGGATCATTTTGTGCCAAGGGCAAGTAAAAACTGTGTGACCACTAACGCTTGAATCAAAGCACAAAAAATGCTTTAAAGTTTTTAAAAAAAAAACAACTTTAAAACAACACTAACGCTTGAATTAAAGCTTATCACATATTCAAATAAACACAAAGGAAAAATAATCGACCATTTTTGATTTGAAACCGAGTAATGCAAGACTTCTGAGCGATGCAATAGTCATCAAATAACTTCCTTTAAGTTACAACTCTCTCATGCCTATACTAGCTTTCTATCAATAAGTAAATAAAAATAAACAAAAAAAAAAACACACAGACACAAAACGCAGTAAAATACTACACTCTGAATGAAAAAAAAAAAAAAAAAAAAAAAAAAAAATCTTGAATTGCATAACGTGTACAAGTTCAACAAAAGGTACCACAACATAAAACCAAAATGAATTACACTCTCTATCCAAAGAACTACAACGTTAAACTACTTACCTGGTATGGCAACACTAAGTACTGAACTTCTATCCCGACAGAACAAAATGGTTCACAGCCACAGCATTCCCTGGATTCACTCGTCACTACCTCCCACACACTCCTACACACACACACACACACACCGTCGGTCCGAAAACAGACGAGCGTCACAGATGTACAAGGGAGCGAACTGGCCAGCTGCGATCATCGGATGGGGGCGGCACTTCCCAGCAGAGTGCTGTCCTCTTCACGCTCCGTCGCCTGCTGTTTCATTTCCTGCAGCGTGCGGACGAACTTGGACCACTCGTCAGCCTTGGGGTTGGCGACATGCTGGAACAGAATCACAGCAAGAAATGAGGAAGTCTGCTGGTGTATGGCTGGTTGGAAAAACTGGACGGGGGAGAGCTGGTAAACAGCAGTGCTGACTGAAAACACCTTTACACACAGAAATGACCTCACGATCCAACTAGTCAGACTCTCCATACAACAGAAAATAACAGATCCAAACTCTTGCTGTTGTCGAAAGTGTTGGCGATGGGACCATGGGCAACAGTATGACTTCAATGCCACACTGGCTACACGGAGCAAGGAGTCCTACATCTTTAACACCGATCCTGCGCCTGAGGACATTACCGATTCTTGTGCACTGCACACAATAACAAAGGTGGTACAAAATCAGTAAAAACTTTCTTTCTTTCTGGTCCAGCCTCCAAAGAAAAATGCACTGGTGCTGAAGAAGACCAGGGAGTGGATTTTGACAGGAAGGATGTAGCTCACTCTGACCACCGGGGCTCCTCTACACTTTGCTGTCTGTGTTCATCCCCACCTCCACCACTGAGGCTCTCAAGGTTCTCTGTTCATCCCTCCTCGTGCTTGGCTGGTTTGTCCACTTGCAGTGTTTAGCAAAAAGTCCTCGACCTTTTCCTTGCCCCATCAGGGCCATGTATTATTTTGGCTGTGGTCCTCTATATGGCCTTTTTTGGGGGGGGGGGGGGGGGGGGGATGGGGGTTTGCAGAGGGCAATAATAATTTGTGAGAAAAATATTACAGTTTGCATGCTGTTGGGAAAAAACAGGGCTTAAAATGTTCCACATCAGGACGGAAATCTGCGATTCGGTTTGTCAAAAAAAAAAAAAAAAAAAACAAAACAAAACAAGAAAAAAAACCAAAGGAGCAAGGCATCCATGATCGGCTTGCAAGCGCTCATAGCAATGGCGCGCAAGTTATATGCCCCTAATTTTTCTTGGAAGAAGTTTCCAGTCGACTTCCTGGAAAAAAACAAAATGGCGGAGCACACAGACATTGTTAAAACGGGCCAGACTTTTGATGACTCTTCAATTAAAAACATGAGGAAATGGGAGTGGACGCTTCAGAAAGTTGAGGAAGAAGTCATGGAGACTTTCTTCGCAAAGTCACTGCACCAGGTTTAGCTGGTGCAAACTGTGCTCAAGGGAAGTGTGTTACGGTGGTCACAGGAAGAAAGCTCTTGAGGATCACATTCGTTCAGCGAAGCACATGTCAAATGTCAAAGCACTGAGTGGAACTACAACTCTGCCAGGTTTTTTTTTGCAACATTCTAGTGTTTTTTTTTCGATGGAAACTCAAAACAAGAAGTCTCTCTCTCTCTCTCTCAGTGTTCATTTTATTATTATGCCTTTAACCCTTTTTTTTTTTTTTTTTTTGCTTGTCCCAACCTCTGCGCCACCCTAGGGGGCAGTGCACCTACGCCGCTCATTTCCGACACCCTGTCTACAGCCACAGCCCGGTCGGCCCCGCCGCAGCCCCAGCACCGGCAATCCACAGGGAGCAGTCAATGTCAAGTCGTCAAGAGGCAACCCACCGGAGGAGACACTGCACTGCTGCCGAGTCACACTTCAGTGGTGTTCAGTGGCGCCTATTCTGATCTAACATATGCAGGACACCACCTACACTGAAGCCCCCTACTGACAACAACGTATTGCTTAGTCGCGGAGCCGGCGTGAGTGAGCTTCTCCCTCCGGAGGGCGCCACCATGTCCGTCCAACAACAGCTCCCGGACTCGCGACGATACCGGTGACCCCGACGGAACCAAACCAAGGCCACAGACATGGAGAGGACATCGAAAACTGAGGTCACCATGAGAGCAGGGCATGAAGGGCCACAGAATTTGAGACTTTTTTTTTTATGCTGATCGATGAGAATGAGGATGATTATGATGATGCTACGGATTTCCATTTCGGTCTGAGACTACATGACAGGGTTGTACTCTATATGCCTCCTTTCATAATATATATCCCGGCGTCAACCAGGCCCAAGAGATACAGACACCTGCAGTGTTGGTCAGGAAATTTGAGCAACACTCTAAGAAACGCATCCATTAAGTGGATGAAACTCGACTGTGTGGTCCCAGTCTTCCCAACTGAGTCCGCAGCAAACTCAACTCTGGGTAGGAGCCGGTCGGGGCAGAAAAAACCCACACATGACTTCTGATGGGATTCGAACCCACGACCTCCCAGCCGGGAGTCTGCGATGCTAACCACTTCGCCACGGCGGCTGCTTATTTTTTTTTAATCTTTTATCTTTTTTATCTTTTAACCCCTTCTCCCCTTTTCTAATGCAAATATATCTTCCTGTAATAATTATGTGTTTACAGCAATTTTTATGCACTAAATAACTCTTGAATTTATGTCCAGAAAGTGTGTAATGACATAGATTTTTCTACTTTTTTTTTTTTATTTTCCCGGGAAGCATGCCCCTGGACTCCCCTAATTTCAGTGTTTTTTTTCCTCCTCCTGTTTTAAGCCCTGGAAAAAAAAAACAGCATGCACAGCCTGAAAAAACCCCCACACATCATCCATTTATGTACAGTTTTAAATTTGTTTAACAAACTGGACAATTATAAATGTACCAGTCCCTGACTTGTATACATGCCCTTGGCAAGCACTGAAGCCTTTTATAGCGAACATATCTCTATGTCACTGGCAGTGAAGAGGTTAACCAAGCTTCATCAACAGATGGAATGTGGCTAAGGGGTGAATCCAACTTTCGGGTGGATCCACGACATTTTGGGGTGGATCTGTTATCAAAAGCCAGATTCTGGTTCCTGCTTTATCGTATGCATCATGAAGCTTACAAGTAAAGTATGAGACTGTTGGCACAGATACAGCACATCAGACCAATGACGAACAACAGTTCATGCCATTTCAAAGAGATGATGACGCATGCAAGCTGAAGCCATATGCACATCAGCTAAGCCATAGACTTGGGAACTTGAAAAAAAAAAAAATCCTGCTGATGTGAACAGACTAGGTTTAAAAATCTTTTTTCCCCTAGCGAACCGTTATAGCTTGGCAAAGGTCTGTGCTCTCTTTGCAATTCTAATGCAAACCTGTATGTTTGGTGATGCCATTTGTCATTTCTAATGCAAACCTGTATGTTGGGCAATACCATTGGTCAATTCTAATACAAACCTGTATGTTTGGTGATACCGTTTGTCATTTCTATTGCAAACAGTATGTTTGGGTGATACCATTTGTCAACATTTCTAATGCAAACCCTTACTTCAACCTGACCATCCACCAACCACATCAGACATGGCTACCTCCTACAAGCTACTTCAACCTAACCACCCACCGACCACATCAGCCAGCTCACATCAGACATGGCTACCTCCTACAAGCTACTTCAACTGACCATTCACTGTCCACATCAGCCAGCTCACATCAGACATGGCTACCTTCTACAAGCCACTGCAACCTGACCACCCACCGACCCATCAGACATCTCACATCAGACATGGCTACCTCCTACAAGCCACTTCAACCTGACCGTTCACCGACCACATCAGACATCTCACATCAGACATGGCTACCTCCTACAAGCTACTGGAACTGCCCACACTGCACATGCCAGCTTTTCCCCAGATCTTGCTGGACAATCACCGGCTCTTAGCCAATGCTTGGCTATGGCTGACGCGAGGGGCAGGGGTACCTAACAACCAACATGATCCAACTGCATATAGCAGTTGGCTTTCACTGGTCATCTACCACAGAAGTAAGAGTGTTCGGGAACATCCCCAACCTGTAGTTGGTCAAGGTTTGTGACAGAACTGCTCCAAAAGGGTTGGTTTACTTAATTAACAGGGTGCCTAAACGATCGCAAAACATACAAAAAAAACAGGTCTGTTCATGGGCGATGTGTCTGTCTCCTCTTGCCCCTCAGTACAGCAGCACGATGGTAAGTCTAACAACAGACACTGGGGGTCACCACTGAGGCTGTTGCACCTGCCCTGACAGCCCTATGACCAGTCAAAGTGTCGGTCATGGCATGTGCACGACTCGGTCTGTGCCTGTCTCCTCTCCTGTCTGATCCTGCCGCATGTTGGGCAGCTTTGTGTTTCGCCACCACTAGGTCTTGAAGGATCTTGAAATGGGTCTCTGACCTCCTGTGTGCATGGTGCCCACAGCCAGTACACACTGACCTGGGAGGTCTGGAATATCTTTCGACAAGACTGTCAAACTGTTTAAGTGTTTTGGACCACTTGCCTACTGTTCAGTTCTTGACCGAAAACACATCACCATACCAAAGATTTAATTGTCCTGGGCCATTTTTTGGTGTGTGCAGAGATTGGAACACATAAGTTCTCAATAAAAACCATGAAAACCACAAAATAAACAGAAGCGAATGAACAAAACATAATTTCCCAGTTACTGCCTACATTACCAACGATTATGGGTTGATTTGTCTGTTGGCAAGATGCACATAAGCTATTGATCTGGGCTGTATAAAACTTCTAGGACATATGGAATGGGGCCAGTGGACGACACACATCAAGGGGATCCTGCACACAGCTGAAGGATTACATCAGCCAGCCACACATCTGACCTGCACCCAGCTGATCATGGTACCTGCACACAGCCCACCCAGAACATCATAGTACCTGCACACAGGTCACCCAGCACATCATGGTACCACACCCAGGATCTGTTCTACAGCTCACCCCAGCACACAGTCCACCCAGCACATCATGGTACCTGCCACCCAGCACATCATGGTACCTGCACAAGCCCAGCGCCACTGCACATCATGGTACCTGCACACAGCACACCCAGCACATCATGGTACCTGCACACAGCACACCCAGCACATCATGGTACCTGCACACAGCCCATCACGGTACCTGCACCCAGCCCACCCAGCACATCATGGTACCTGCACACAGCCCACCACAACATCATGGTACCTGCACACAGGCACACAGCCACCACATCACGTACCTACCTCCCATAACGTCTACCTCTTTTTTTTTCATGGTACCTGCATTTTTTTGTGACAATGCATACACCCAAATTCAGGCCACACTGAAACCCAAGCAGCCAACATGGGCACTCCTGCACAGCAGCTCTGAGGAGTGTGTGCTCAACACGAGGGCCTGGGAAATCTCTCTGTCCCTACAGAATGGGTCAGGAACCCCCCACTTGAAGGCCACACCGAGTGACTTCCCTTGTTCGCTTGTGCCTGGACAGAGGACATAATACCTGCCCTTTCCTCCATGAATCCAACAACACAAGGCAATCGCACAAAAACTTAGATCTTTGTTTGGTGACAATGATACACCCAATCCTGGCACAGATGACACTTCACACTCGATTGCACACAGCCTCATGAAGTGCTCTCTGTACGGTGTGACACTTCACACACTTGATTGCACAGCTTCATGATGTGCTCTCTGTACAGGTGACACTTCACACTCGATTGCACAGCCTCATGAAGTGCTCTCTGTACAGGTGACACTCCACACTCGATTGCACAGCCTCATGAAGTGCTCTCTGAACAGGTGACACTTCACTCTCAATTGTACAGCCTCATGAAGTGCTGTCCTTGCTTGGAGGTGTTGCCTAGGGCCAAATGGAAGTAAGAGCTTTCTTTGTAAAGGGAAGGCCTTGGACTTCGGCGTGGGGTGGGGGGGGGGAGACACTGTGTACTGCCAGGGTGGAGAGAAGAAAAAAAAAAAAAAAAATCCGGGATAACTCATGAAAAATGTTGCTACCCTGTCCCCATTTTCTGACGGCATTTGGGTACTGGGCTTATGCTTAACACCCGTGCCGGGTGACCCCTGCTCGAAGAAGACCCAGCACATCGACAGGCCAGCACAACACACTCACCTCCGTCTCCTGGTTGAGGTGCCACAGGTCCAGGCGGCCCATGATGTCCACGCTGGAGAAGAGGGCGGGGTTGATGGGCGACCACTGCACATCGCTCACGTAGTCGCTGTTGTCCTCGAATGAGCACAGGAACTTTTGCTCCTGTGGGTCACACATTGGGGGGTTTTCAGGAGGGTGGGAAAGAGTGAAGGATGAGGAGTTGGTTTAATGCCTCATCACATGTTTGTTTTGTGCCCTGCAT
>JADBJO010004051.1:92500-105000 GCA_016801955.1 Conus betulinus | reverse complement strand
TCAGAGAGGGACCCCCACACCTCTCTGCCCTCAGTCCGGTAAAGCCGCATGGTGGGCTCAGTGGTCCAAGGCGTCAGATCCTGTCCTCAAGTTCAAGGTCTGATTCTCACTGCCTGACACAGCCAAGCTGGAAGAGATTGTCTTTCAGGTCACCCTCTGGCCAGATTCCAGTCCCCTCGTAGTTCTGGAGACGGTGTGAGGATCCGTGCAATGAATGCCTGCAGTAAGAAATCTGCCACACATGTTAAAACCCCCTTCCACCTTTCAGAAGAAGGTAGGCCAATGTTTGCAAAGTATGCCAACATTTGCAATAAGGCCAATGTTTGCCAAAAGGAGGTGTTTGCAAAAGAGGCCAATGTTTGCAAAGGAGGCCAATGTTTGCAAAGGAGGCCAATGTTTTGCAAAGGAGGCCAATGTTTTGCAAAGAGGCCAATGTTTGCAAAGGAGGCAATGTTTGCAAAAGAGGCCAATGTTTGCAAAGGAGGCCAATGTTTGCAAAGGAGGCTAGGCCAAAGAGGCCAATGTTGGCAAACGAGGCCAATGTCAGCAAAGTAGGCCAATGTTTTGCAAAGTAGGCCAATGTTTGCTGGTGAAAGCAGCAGAACACACACACATGCACACCGGTGTCACCTAGACGTCCATGCAGGCAGAACGTGGCTGCCTTCAATGGTGGGATAAAAAAAAAAAACGGTCGCGTTTGCAAAAAATCCCACTGACGGCGAACCTCAGAAATGAAGAGAACGCGTCCCGTGCGACTGGGTGTAGAGGAGGTGTTCTCCTCAGCCATGTCCTTCACACGGTCCATCCAGGACCACCTCAGCTTCACCCCACCACACTGGCCCTCCACTCTGTCCTGCAAGACTTGTCTTGGACAGAGATGCCGGGCAATTCCATACACACAACAAAACATACACTGTCAAAACCCACACACACCCCCCACACAAACAGACACACATACTCACAGCAGACAGACACACACACACACATACACACACACACACACACACACACACACACACACACACACACACACGGATGGATTGACACACACTGAATGTTGCATAGACTGACTGTGTGGGCCGAGGCAGACAGAGGCGTGCGCTGCACAGGGGTGCGTTTGTTGACGCGGTTGTCCCACAAGACGATCTGCCCGGAGTATGTCCCGCCCAGCACAAGGTTGGGGTGGAACTTGGCGAAACAGCTGGACATCACTGGGGACTGCACACACACACACACACAAACACACACACACACACACGCATCACACACACACACGCATACACACACACACACATGCATCACACACACACACACACACACACACACACACAAACACACACACGCATCACGCATCACACACACACGCATGCACACACACACACACATCACACACACACACACACACACACACACACACACACACACACACACACACACACATATGCATATGAGGACACACGATGTCTCCACTTTAATCTCTAATGAATAGTGTTGGAAAATGCTTGTACAAAAAAAACCCCACACTTTTGCTTACAAAAACAACACAACATAAAGACAAAACAAAACGAAAAAAAGCCCCCCTCCCCCCCTCTTCACCCACACCTAAATTACAACATTACTGAAAAAAGGCACAAATGTAAACAACGCATAAAACAATGAGTGCAAAGTTATCTTTCTTTCCTACACCATACAAAACAGAAAGCAACTTTTCGACAAATATGCCCTCTTTGGACTTGAAAAGACCGACATAAAAAAGTGTGCAGAGAACAGTTCCAGGTTACAACCAGCAGGAGAATGACACTTGCCTATAAATACTTTCGTGTAGTGTCAATATCAACTTATGACTGGTTTCTCCTTGCGATGTGCATACAGTACATTTGATAACAACGTCATGTGCGCATGAAGATACTCCTTTTCACTTGTTGTGTCTGCAGACCCACTGTGCTTTTTCATAACTGTCACTCAGATTCACACACACACACAAAGACACACACACCCCACATACACATTTCATGGAATAAAATTAATTTGATGGTGAAATTACAGAACTTACATATTTCTTTTTCAAATCATAAAGCTGTGTGTGTGTGAGGGTGCGTGCATGTGCGTACATGCATGTGTGACTGTATGTGTGAATGTGAGAGCCACATGCGCACTGCATGCATGCACACGTGTAGGTGCTTGCACATGTGTGCGCATGTCTGCACAGCGTGTACATGTGTCAAGTGTGTCTATGAGAGCTCAGGCTCATTCATCTTCTAAGCTTGTACTATCAGACCTGTACACCTGGTCCCACCTCCTTTAACCCCTTGAGCGCCAGCGTCTGTGTAAATGAATTCATTCCCCTTGCCAAAGGTTTTTTGGGCGTTTTTTGCATAAAATAAACAAAAATTCATAGCTCCTCATCCAGCTAAGAAAACCCCATAAAACTGTACATTTTAGGAATCTGTGTTATTCCTCTTTGCGCTGACATCAAAATCAAACAGAAATCTTTATGCGGGTATGAGCACCATGCTGTTATATAAACAAATGTGGAAAAAAGGATAAAATTTGTTAGAAAAATATTTTGTAACATATACACATGCAGCTGGAAGTTTTCGCCAGTTGGAACTTTTATCCCTGGGTTTCCACTAAATGGCAGTGTTGCTGGGCTATAAAAATTTGGTAGTGAAAAAATTCGCTTGAAACTTAGCTGTCCTAGTTCGAGCTGCAGCTGCTGATTGTCTGCCACGCCCCCTTGACACACCCCTCCCCCTCCCTCCCTCTGCCGTGAACCCCCCTCCTCACTTCATAGGACCGTCTTCTCTTTCGCCCTGCCCAGACTGAAAGCAAATCTTCTTCGTGTGGGTCAGTTTCAAGCTGTCGAGATTCACACACACGCTGGCTGGCTCACTCAGCATACCGACACTTGTGTCAGCTGGGTCAGCTTGACCCATCAACGATGCATGCACGAAATCGTCATCACTTTCCCATGTGTTGAGCAAATCGATTGACTCAAGATTTGAATCGCCCTCTTTTAGAATAATATTCGCTGTTTTGAGAGCAGAAAAGGTTTTTCGAGTCGATTGTAGGCTGCTAAGTCCGAGTGTTGCGTCGTCTGCTACTGTTGGTGAGTGAAAACTACTCAGAGCCTGTGGAGTCTTCACTTTCAATGGACTGGGCAGACAGTATGTGTACACGTCATGAAATATGATTTGATTGGCCACTGGACGGGATCCTAAACCTTCGTCATACACCAAATAAGTCAGTGAAATCGCTAGGGTTTTCCAGCTAAAAATAGTGAAAGATCACCGACCGAAATTTTGGTTGCTGGCACTGAAGTGGAAGCATTTTATCAACTGAAATATCGGTCGCTGGCACTCAACAGGTTAAACCTTCTAACTACTGTGTTCGACCCTGTTCTGCCTATCAGCCAATACCACTGAACTGCTGTCTGTCCTACTCCAGCTGTTGAGGCTGATCCTGCGCTCTTGTTTCCTTACCTTTTTTTTTGCGCAGGTGTGGAGGTTTTGAGAGTTCAAACGTACCTCTTGAAGGCGTCTCAAAGTGGCCATCTTTGGCAAAGCGCTTTGATTCGAGCCAAGAATGTTCCAAACATTATCGAGTGTGCTTTTACATAACAGTGACAGGGAACAAGTATTCCACACAGTGTAATGCCCCTGGCGCCACTGACTGGCCAACACCAGCTCAGAAGCCTGTGCAGACCATGCCGTGGGTGTGTCAGCACTTGCTTCAAACTTCACAGTGTGGGACAAGCTGGAGGTGTCAACCTGCTGTCAATGTTGCGGATGGATTCCCGATTTTCGGACACTGAGTACGTGACACAAGTGGTCAGCTATAAACCTCAACAACACAAAGAAAACAGACACAGACACAACAACTATATCCAGTATTGGATTTGTACACAAAGCGTGGCATGATTAACCCTCTTCAGTATGCACTTATCCGAGCTTAGTTACACCGAAGACGATTGGCAAGATAGGTAACTCCGTAATTTGAACATGGTTACTCAATTAAAAAAATAATTTAAAAGAGAGGAAAGGAAGAATGAAATGAAAATAATTTTTTAAATTCCTACGAATATATATGTTGCTATATCGTAAGTTTGAAGAATGTCACATGAGCCATTTACTCGGGGAAAAAAAAAATCTTCTTGTTCAGAACTTTCTTCCGAATCGTTGCTCATCATACCTTGAACCTCATCCCAGTCGAAATCTAGGTCACTCTAAGCTTCACTACCCAGCACTTTCACTAAGTCTTATGCCCTAAATTCTACACAATCACAGTATCTCCATCACTAAATCTCATCTCATTATAGAACGGCAGAAATCAAGGTTAGCCATGGTGAAAACAGAATTTCGACTTCAAAACTTAAAAAATTCGTAACTCGAGAACCACGGCATGCATCGACTCGCGTTTTTTTTGCAGACGGTAGAAAATGGCTACAGGAAGAAGGAAATCATGTTCTCGCAAGACTTCCTTTCCTACGAGAAACATGGCGGCGCCCATTGTTGCCACGTGTTTTACCCGGGCGCTGGCAGGCGCTCAGCGTTTTGGCTGTGTGATTTCCGGTTGGGCGCTAGCGGGCGCCCGATTGTCAAGAGGGTTAAGACCTGTACATTAAAAAAAAAAATTCTTCAAAGTTGTTTCATCAAGGTTTGTCTGGCGCTCTAAAGAGTTACAGTGGAAATAACAGGGAATATGACATTCAATGAAATGTTAAAACTGAATCCACTAGATAAGCTGAATTTTGGTTTGCCGCAGCTGTTATGATGTACACACACGAGCAGCAGAAAGGGTGCCTACACCAAGCTGTACACAACAGCCCTACCTGGCAGTGGAAGATGTACTCGGGGTGTCCTTCTTGTACCTGATGTTCCAGATCAGCGCCACACCGTCTGGCACGTTGGTGGCGTCCTCGTTGGCGCTGTATGATGCTAGCAGCAGTTCTGGATGCTGCACACATATACACCACCAAGCAGACCGTCACCAGGCTGGAACACATTCTCCACATTCCATGCATCTCATTGTGAAAGGCAGATCAATCTGTACCACAGGAATGGAGGGTATAGACAGGGGTGGGGGTGGGAGGTATGGGTGGTGGATACACAGAGATGATGTTGGGCATGGGTGGAGGGTAGTTTTTCTACAACTCTCTGCAATTTCCCCTCAGCTTCCCCCCCCACATCACTCCGCTTTGAAATGAGCAATTCCTGTGAAGTCAAAAACAACTTTTTCACTGAAAACAACACACACACACACACACACCACACTGCACACAACGTGCACTGTACCCCATATCCTTCCTTCCTCTCAATCCCATGTTCCTTTTGGGTGATGACCCATTCTGTATTTGATCTGAGGTGGAAAGAATAGAAATGGCCTTCCGCCGCCTTCCAGCCCTGCCCCCCCAATCCCCCCCAACCCCCCTCTTTCTTTTTTTTAAAATTTTTTTTTTTGGTGGGTGGATGAAGATGCCAGTTAACCTTATCCAACAACACATTCAATCCTCTTTCTCCCTCCCCCCCCCCCCCCCCCCCCCCTCGTGCTCCTGACCTGTGAGGACCAGTCCAGGCTGGTGATGATGCGATGCTTGGACCACTTGTCATCGAAGAAATCGCGGTTCTGCTTCAGCCTCTCCCCAGCCATCGCCTCTCTGCCACATCACGCACATCAGATTCATACACCACTTCCCTATAAATAGTCCCACAATCCATACACCCCTCCCCAATAAACAGTCAATAATTCATACACCACTTCCCCATAAGTAGTCGACAATTCACACACCACATTCCAATAAATGGTTCTTCATTAATACACTTCTTCCCAATCAATGATCTACAATTCATACACCATTTCCCAATAAACAGTCCACAATTCATACACCATCTCCCAATAAACAGTCCACAATTCATACACCATTTCCCAATAAACAGTCCACAATTCATACACCACTTCCCAATAAACGGTCCACAATTCATACACCATTTCCCAATAAACGGTCCACAATTCATACACCATTTCCCAATAAACAGTCCACAATTCATACACCACTTCCCAATAAACGGTCCACAATTCATACACCACTTCCCAATAACACAGTCCACAATTCATACACCACTTCCCAATAAACAGTCCATAATTCATACACCACTTCCCAATAAACAGCCCATAGCTTTGAAAACTTGTTTTTCTGGAATACTTCTTCCTCTATACTAGAGTGACCTCCCATAAAGATTTCCTTCCTTTGATCCACTGTGACTGGGTTTGCTTCTGGGCCATTGCTGTTGAGCTTGCCTCGAGAACATCTAAGGCAAAAGGGCAACCGCAATTTTCTTCTTCCAAACAAACATCTCTCCTTACTGATAAAACAGTAAAGAATGCTGTGAAAATTACAGGAAAATTCTAAATCTGACAAAATTCATATACCGAAAAATCTTTTTTTTTGAGTGGTTTTATTTCATTTATGTGATCAACCCTTCTTTCGTAATCCAGTTATGCCACTGGCTGTTGATGTTGCTGTATAGACGATGGGATCAACACCACCACTGGTTGAAGGCACTGACATCTCTGCTTCATCCACTTTTGAGTCACTTTGTTCGTCTGAAACGTCCTCCTCACCATCATCAATGTAACAAAAATGAAAGAAATGTTGATTGATTTTAGAAAGAATCCAAAAGCTGTACCACCGCTTTTTATCAAAGGTGCTGAAGTAGAACGTGTTGAATCATACAAATATTTAGGAACTTTTATAGATAATAAGCTGAATTTTAAATCCCCATGTTGATTATGTCCACAAAAAATGTCAAACCAGATTATATTGTCTTCGCAAGCTGCAATCATTTCATGTGAATACTGACATTCTTCGGACATTTTATTCATGCTTCTTGGAATCTGTTTTAACTTTCTCATTTATGTGTTGGTATGGTGGGTTGACTGTGAAGAGTAGAAATGTGCTTGAGAAAGTGGTGAACGTGGAGGAAAAATCGTTGGTGAGACAAAAAAGTCTGAGTAAGCTGTACAGGTGCCGTGTTGTTTGTAAAGCGAAGAAGATTGCGTGTGACCAGACCCACGTTCTTGCAAATCAGTATGACCTTCTTCTGTCACGACAAAGATATCGATCGGTTAAATGTAGAAGTATCAGATTTAAACAAAGTTTTATTCCCCTGTCCATTGATTTTATGAACCGAGGAGATGTTTAATTGCTTTTTTACTAATGGATTATTGTTACATTTTGTTTTATATAGATACATCTAATTTAAACTCAGAGCAAGCATACAGTTGCATTTAGATAACGAATAGTTGTGTTATTTTAGCTTAAAATCTCATCTTAGAATCTATTGTCAAATGCGATGTAGGAATGTAATTCTATATAGTATTATTTTTGTATATACAGTCACCTTGAAATCCAAATTCCTTTATATGATGAATGTATGTCATATGTGAGAAAATGGGTAATGTGACAAAATTATTGTTTATTTGCTGTGAATGTGTGCGACCACAAATTAATTTCTCAAATTGAGATAATAAAGTTTACTTGACTTGACTTGACTTGACTTGATCATGATGGCTGTCTATGTAGACGACAGGCCGAGCACTTGCATGATGCATGACTCTTCACGAGACAGACTGTATTTTCTGGCGGAATGAACGTAGCGGAAATAATGTGATCGAGAGCCACACCGAAGATGAAACAGCCATCCTAAAAACCAAACCCAACTGAACGGCATGAGAGAGAGAGGGGCAAAAAGATGAATATGAAAAAGACTGTCTGAAAGACACAGACAAACACACGCACATAATGGATGAGAAGGGATAAGAAAGGATAGACAGAGAGAGAGGAATGTGGGGGGGGGGGGGGGGGGGGGGGGGGGGTGAGGATGGTGTGCAGGGGTGGGGGGTAGGGGAAGGAACGACTGTTTCACTCACTCATCTTTGCTGGAACCGTCCTTGCCCGAGTAGTCCACAAATATGTCGACGTCCTCCGCCAGAGCTCTCTCCATGACGCGCGATGTGGTGTCGAAGAACTTCTGGAAACCTTCTGACATCATGATCTGCTTCCTCTCCTCGTCGTCTCAGCTCCCGAAGGGCCGCTGCATCACAGTATCAATCAGCCAATCAGTTAGCAGCATGACATACTGACCAATCAGTTAGCTGCATTACACTATTAATCCATAGCACTGGTAGCATTACAATATTACAAAGTCAAACAATCAATTAGCAGCATTACAATGCTATTCAATCAATCAATCAATAGCACATTAAAATACGAATCAATCAGTCAATCTATCAATTAACAAACTTATTTATCTGTTGGTCTATACAACCACATGATAAATCATGTCCTGTAGTTTTTTGCTTATTTATTCATCTCTCCACTGATATACTCATGAACGTGCTTATTCAATCCGTACGAACATATTCAGATGCATACGTCTACTAATCAGTCAAACATCATTAAACACAAATTGGTTTTTAATGTCTCAAATGCCTCATACAACTTGTGGTGAAGCGATGTTGCACTGAAGACCTACGCACACACACAAAAAGAAAAAAAAATCCCAGAAAAGCTTCTGTCACCAGACTTTTGCTCTCCACTCCTGCTGGGGGGGGGGGGGGGGGGGGGGGGGGGGGGGGGGGGGGGGGGGGGGGGGGGGGGGGGGGGGGGGGGGGGGGGGGTAAGTGGGTGGTGGTTCTCACCTAAAACATTCTTTTAAAAAAAAGGTGTACTTTGGCAAAATCTGTACTTTTGATCTTTTTACAATCGACTTCACTGAAAATTGAAAGAGAACTTTTGTTAGTGCATTAATTAATAAGTACTCTTACAGCATGATAGTTTTCAAAACCGACATCTGTTCTTAACAATAAAGTAAACACACAAAAAAAAAAAAAAAAAAAAAAAAAAAAAAAAAGAGAAAAAAGAAAAATGAGCAGCCACATCCACGGTCAATGCTGTTCCAAATGTTCACTGACTGTCAGTACACTTCCCAATGTCGTGTCAGGTGCATTTTCAGGCAATGTGTAGGTGTGTGTAGGTTTTTTTTTTTTTTTTTTTTTTTTTTTTTTTCCATGAAATGGTGTTCTACAAAACAGAGCAAAAGTACATCAGTGTACAGCCTGTGCTATGTTTACGTCTGTTTTAATTTTTGTACCCTTTGTTATTGTAAAACTATTTAAAAAGGAAAAGATAGTCATCTCACTCTGTTGAAAGGAACAGCATTGTATGTTATCTGCATAATCTACACAGAAAAACAAACACACACAAAAAAGACATACACACACAAAAAAAAACTGAGCCCCATGAAGTTTACTCTGAGTTCTATTTCTCGACAAATGACATATCAGTGCACTGGTATGCAAACAACAACTGCCAAATTAACAAACAAACAAACAAAAAAATCCATACACAAGCCACAACTGGTTGATCAGCCAGAAGAAAATCACAGTGAAAACGGGGGAAAAATAAGTAACAGTTTCAAAAGTTTTAACCCATCATTTGTTTGGCACTCTACAAGATTGATTTGGTTGTTATGGAAAAGTCATGCCAAAAGGTCATTAAAAGGTCAAACTGAACAAACGTCAAACCATTCATTGCTCTTTAACTGTTCGCACTTCTTCAGAATGCATGTTTCATTTTGAAAGGTAAGTGAAACAAAATTCTTCTGACACACAACGACACACAACTTGACTCACGTTTCTTTTCCCTTTCTGCTGTTCTTCCTGGGTCGTCGCCGGGGCAACCAGCTCCACATGGGGCATTTTGTGGCTGTGACCATGACCCCGGAAATGGGCCCCCCCCCCCCCATCTCCATGAAGTCCAGGTCACCATCCTCATCTGAGCGACAGCCAAACAGCAGGAACCAACATGGTTAGATAGGTTGCTCCGTTTTTTTTCCCCTTTTTTTTTTTTTTTTTTTTTCACAATGTTGTGCATCTCTTTCTCTCTCTCTCTCTCTCTCTCTCTCTCTCTCTCTCTCTCTCTCTCTGTCACTGTCTTTCTCAGAGATAAAATAATTCTGAAGGTTCTGTACAAGCTGTGCACAGGCAGTCAACACATCGAAGTCCTCGCTTATCATTTACGCAGCATATCATAAACTTATAAGAACATAAACGTTCCTTTGAATGCTATCTGATGAACAAAGGCCACTCCAGCTCTCTGGAGAAAAAAGTATCACAACATGTCCCAAACTCTTACTCATGCATGTTTTGTTACATAACTAGATGTTAAGTCTAACAGTGATCCCCCCAATTCTAAATACAGATGAATAAACATGGGGGGGGGGGGGGGGGGGGGAGGGTTATGGGAAAAAAAAGACAAATCCAAAACAAACATGAAAGTGATGACAAAAGCGTGCTGACAAAAAAAAAAAAGGCCTGTAGACAATTAAGTATGCATGCATCATGACATGGGGATCAAACAAAAGGCACATCATTTACGTCTGCAATATGTTTGTGGCACTATAAACATCCAGAGGCATAGACACACATACTGATTGCCTATCAAGTTATAGAATAACATCAATAATCTCCTTGGGTGCAAAATAGGTTTATTTTCCAACTGTTTGAAGTGAGAAGGAAACTGGGATATGGGAGCAAAAGCGGGATATGGAAATAAAAAATCTACATCATTTCCACAGTCCAATCACCCCCCCCCCCCCCCCCCCCCCCACCCGCACTCTTTCTGATTTTGTCTGTTGATTCTCATGTGAAACATTCATCATCATAAACCATTTTTAGTAAATCATGATTTCAAGGTAATGAGATATGGAAAATAAAAAAACCAGGGATGAAACATTCCGATTGTCACAGGTGCTGCATGTTGCTTTGTGTCTGTTTTCTTGTTGTTTTTACACTGCCCCACATGACGTCAAAGAAGACATGCAGACAGACCACGGTGGTGACACTGCCTGTGTGTGACCTTTTGTCTTACAGAGTTTCTCACTGTACACTATCCAACTGTTGGATTCAGGTCTACCTCGCCCTTTCCTTTCAAAGCACTGAGCTGAGCAACTTTTGTTGTTGTTGCTGCAAACATCAGGGCTGTTTTGAAAGTTGCAGCCTCAATATGAAACGAACGTCTGAACAAAATAAACCTGGTAGTTTTTCACCATGATCACATCCCCTCTTCTCCACTTCACACACATCACCTTAACTCGCAACAGTTTTTGAGATTTTTGCATTCTGCATGACGGACGTTCTTTGTTTTTGTAACATTCTGCACATTGTTTTCTAAAATAATAATATTTTTGTTATGAATATATCTATTTCAGGCGATATATTGCTTCCGATAACAAAAATGTTGTTTTTAAATACCACAATTCTGGGAAGAAAAAGCTGTCGATCAGTAGAGATGTCGATGACCATTTTGGTGTTTTTTTTTTTTTTTTTTTTTTTCGACTGAGTGCAGCAAATGATGATAGAAACTGTTCACAGAACAGACGGATGCAGAACTCATGAACATACTACAACAGACCTACCAACTGTTCATATAATTTGACCCCCCCCCCTCCCCCCCTCCCCCCCCCGACACTCCTCCTCCTGTCTTTCCATTCATGTCTCTCTTTAGTACTGACACTGAAATTCTAACACAATGAGTTTTCTCTAAAACCTTCTCCACAAATATCCTTCTGCTGCGGGATCTATAACATCATCATCATCTGCTATTTCAATACATACACAAAACAGAAAAAAAAAAAAGCCTTCTTTTTCAGAGCCTGTTTTAGCTCCTTGCTATAGTTTTAAGGGTATGGCGTAAAACGGCTGTTGTGTGAAACAGCTGTTGTGTGAAATGGCTGTTGTGTGAAACGGCTGTTGTGTGAAACGGTTGTTGTGTGAGCAGCCAGGGGTCGGAGTGAACAGCAGACATGGAGATGGTACTGTGCATCAGGAAACCACAAATGATTCTGCTTTGGTCTTTAAAACCCCCCCCCCCCCCCCCCCTTTTTTTTCTTTTTTTTTTTCAGACAGCTACAAAACATAGTGAAGAAGTTTTCACAGTTTATACAGCTGTTCCCAAGATTCACCTTGTTCCAGCTCAGCGTTGGCACACAAATCTTAACGGTGACGTCTCTGAGCCCGACATGCCTCAAGTTGCGATAATGCTCGTGACATGTCGTTAAACAGCGAGCGATGTCCCCTTTGCAAGCCCACTATAGCCGCAGCGTAAAGTCAAGAAAAAAGAGATTCAGGGTCAAGGCTTGCTGAGAGGCGGTAAGTCCCTCCTAGACGGTTTAGCGCTAAAGTCTCATAACAGGACAAGCAGTGAGTGAAGTATCAGAGAGATTCATTATGTCCTGAGGCATGGCTTGCTGAGAGGCGGCACCCGTTCCTCTCCTTCTGCTGCCTTTTCTCTTCCCTGAACAGAGTCAGGAACCCACCACTACTGCCAGGGGGACAGAGAGGGTTTTCAAGCAAAAGAAAAAAAAAATGATCCTTATGAGTGGTGCAAACTTACCATCCCACATGTCACAGCATGACACTTTTGACAAATGTAATGGAGG
>JADBJO010004051.1:45000-87500 GCA_016801955.1 Conus betulinus | reverse complement strand
ACGGTCCACATTTATTACTTTCCCTTTCATTCTAAAAAATCATTTTTCCCCCCTTTTTTTCCCCCAGCAATAGCTAAGCAAAAATATTACAATTTCTGAAATTATATTTGTCTTTCTTTGTAAATATGTTTGTTTTGGTTTGTTTTAGTCAACTTTTCCATCCATAACAAAAAAAAAAAAAAAAGTTTAAGATATGAAAATTTCACACACACACACACACACACACACACACATCACACACTTGATCACTGATGTGATAAATTCAAGGGAAGCGACTGTCCAGATATAAATCCCCCCCCCCCCCCCCCCACCCCCCCCCCCACCCCCCTACCCCACATGGTTTTTATTTCTCTAGCACGATTTTGACTTTGAGGTTATGGTTGTGCGCACACTTATGTTCCTCATTTTGATCCAAATTTCGTTTTTCTCATACTGCCTATGAAAATCTAATTTTGCATGATCTTACTTTAAAAAACTATAGTCTGTGCTTCATTGCCCTCCAAAGCAGGTTTTTCCCCATAGCTTTTTGAGTCACTGTCCTGAAGGCAATACCAAGCATTTCCACTGTCCAGGGGGATTCAAGATTCTGATGAGAGATGGCCACACTCAACAAGGTTTGCAGATTCAAAGAAACCTTAGAACAACAGCTATACCAAACACACCATCTGTGAATTGGATGTACAAGTCTATGACAACTAAACATGTACAGAAAACGAGAAATGAGGGCAAGTGCAAGTCTTCTGTTCCTGACAGAGATGGAGCAGCAACGACAACAAATAAACAGACAAGAACCTGCTACGATTACAAAACCCCCCCGAGAAAATGACAAATAGACACCTGTCTTGTGAAGAATGTAAACAAGCAAAAAAAAAAACCCCAAAAAACCAAAAAACAAAAAAAAAAAAAAAAAAAAAACCCCAAAACCATGGCAGGAAACGAACGATGTTCTCGAAAGGAAGAGACAAGATGTTGCAGTGTCATCTAATGTATGCGTTGACGTTTACTGTATGCACATGTTCTGTTGCTTACTCGAAGCATTTTCTTTTACACAACACACAAATCAGCATGTACATCACTCACTTAAAAGTCAGTACAAAAAAGCATGAACCTATACAAACAACAACAACAACAACATTAAACCCAAACAAAAACGTTTATGAACAGACAGGGAATTCAATTCCCATGCACGTACACTACATGACCCGATGTCAGCCTAAAGCAGAACAACTGATGTCACTGAAGACAGAAAAAAAAACTGCCTAACAACTGGTTTTCCTTTTGGATTCAAGCACCTTACAATTAAAGGAAAAAAAAAAAAGGAATGGTGCTCTCCCTTGAACTGCCTTCCACTTTCTGTGTCGGGGATTCACGCCCAGACTCACAGAGTTGGTACCCCTAGCTGGATGGGAGCAGAACGCTGAACTGTCCCTGCTGACGTTGTTACCATCCTCCTCTTCTTCTCTTTATGT
Source organism: Conus betulinus (assembly GCA_016801955.1). Lineage (NCBI taxonomy): Eukaryota > Metazoa > Mollusca > Gastropoda > Neogastropoda > Conidae > Conus > Conus betulinus. The sequence goes on along the minus strand of JADBJO010004051.1, from coordinate 86,031 downwards.
TAAACACAACCTTTTGAACATTTAAAACACCTCCAACCTTTCTTTTTTTCTCTTAGAGGATGACGATCCTCTTCACCCCCCCACCCCTCCTCTCTTTCCATAAAACTGCCCAGGAACATGCACACGGAAGCATCACAGACTTGACACCATCTAAAATGAACAGATGTGGTGCAGAAGAACAAAACACAACGAACTCCATACACACTGCTTGTGTGTGTGTGTACATCTATAACACAAACCAAACAAACATAAAAACCGTTCAGATGTTTTCAACACTGCTTCAACTGATTCTAACACACTCACTCTCCCAGGAATGTGCTGAACATTATTTTGGGTCTAGCCAACAACATTTTCGTTCACCTTTTCAAAAAAAAACAAAACAAACAAACAAAAAAAAATTACCCCGCCTCATCCCCTTCCTCACAAATCTCATTGAAAGAAAAAAAAACCCTGACAATTCCTTATCCCCCACCACCTCCCTTTTTTCACCTTGTCCTCCCATTCCCCCATCCCCCCCCTAATCCTCCTCTCCTTCTCTCTCTCCCACATTATGCTAAACAGCAACGATTTTTACAACTGAGTACTACTCGCACAGTTTGAGAGCTGCCTTTATGGCCAGGAGGTTCAGCAAATGACTGTAAGGGACCGCGGCCAGGAGGTTCACAGCCGTGAGCATCAGGGCCAGTGGCATGGCTGTCCCACTTTCAACCCCCCCCCCCCCCCCCCCCTATATGGCTTGCAGTTGTGGAACCTTTCCTACTCAATCAGCTTCTGCCAGGAGTTCCTTGAACATGATGTGGGGCTGGGGAAAGGTTTGGAACCCACACAGCCAAACTTCATCAACTTAACCGATACCTTTCTGGCCGTGCTGCTCAGCCTTCCCAACCAACACAGCAGGTGTCTGTCTCTCTCAGGCCTGACCGATGCTGGGAAACTGCATGAAAGGAAATGCAGGAGGACACAGCCCTGGGATCTGATCTCAGATGACAGTGGTGTTCCACAGCATCATCTTCCATGACTGTCATTCACCACCAACAGTCACAGTGGTGTTCCACAGCATCATCTTCCATGACTGTCATTCAACAGCAGTCAACCTATCAAATTCTGTGGTCTTTCAAGCCGCTGCTCTCACAGTGACCTCCCCTCCCTGTTTCCCACAGCCAGGCCTATGAGGGGAGAGAGAGAGAGAGCGTGTCCAACTTTTCATTTGAGCAAACTCCTCGGGACTGTCACTGGACGGACTTGTCAAGGTCTCCTTCTCTACGGGGAGCTTCATTCACACAGGCTCTGTGACTCAGGCAATTCCTGTCATCAGCACTGGAGCCACTGGGGTCAAAACCATCATCGACGACATAACTCAGCAGCAGTGCAGAGTCTCCCCTGGTGGGGGGGGGGGGCTCATGTCAATCTAGTACTGACAGCTCTACATGGACTGCTGACACCAGACCGCCACAGATCCACGCCTGGATGTTGCTGTGTGTACAGGAGGTGGAGCGTGCAGCGTGGGAGCCATACCTCTACGGAGGGCACAGAAAAAAAGACGTCACCTCTAGCGCCCATCCGCACCTTTAACCTCCCCGCCCCCAATACCCACCTCCCAGCATGGCTGAAAGGATCATACTACAAACACTGGTTTATAATTATCATTTCGCACCATGAGTGGAATGGAAAAGTGGTCGGCAAACTAACCCACAACCACTGGCATCCACCACAGACAAGTATGGTAACTCAGTTCTGTAACTCTGTACTGAAGAAAGACCAACTTTCAAGTATTTTGCTCACCTCAAGTCAAAAATATTTTAGGCTCAACAGATGACAAAAAGCCAACAAATACAACTAGTGTACATTGTAACCAAAAGGACAACAAAAAAAAAAAACCCCAAAAAATCTTTTGAGGCAAACAGTTGGCACATGATCCAGGTAAGCACAACAGCCTACTGACCAATGAAATTTCTCACCTACGATAAATAAATTATTTTGCATGGACGATGCAGTCTCTCCTCCCTTCGAGTGCAAAAACCCTGGACTAGTTTCCACAGGAAGATAATCACAGCTACTACATCTCAATTCAGAAAAAAAAAAAGAAACAAACGTTTCTGGCAAAAAAATGAGCTGAACAACTCTCGGAAAAAAGAAAAAGAAACAAAACAAACAAAAAAAATCAACAACAACAATAACAACGAATCTACCATTCATGAACACTCCACTGACACACACAAGCTAGACCAAAAGTACCTCTCGCACTCACACACACACAAAAAAGCTGTCACACACAAAAAAAAAAAAAAAAATTTCAAAAGCAACGGAGACCAGGAAACCATATAAACACTCAGAAGAGAAGGCAGGCCGACACAAACACAGGAGTGGTGGGTGATGGATGGAGGGGGGGGGGAGAACATCATAAGAAAGCGCATCATCGTCATTTACCTTCATCATCGATAAACTCATCATCCCACTCCAGGTCATGAAAAACAAAGCGGTGAGCGTACCCGCAATATTTGGGTGAGCCTGAGCAGCCAACAGGACAGAGAGAGAGAGAGAGAGCAAGACAAAGGTTAGGCCACAGCCAACACACACCAACACTCTGACGCGTTTTGGTCACACACAGATTCCAGTTTATCAAAAATAAGAAGTTCTACTCTTAAAATGGTTAAATGTCAAACACACACACACACACACACACACACACACAGAGTGATCTGAACTGATTCTTGACTGGTTTACAAACGCACACACACACAAACACACAAAAAAAAATAACCACCCCCCCAAAAAAAACCCCAAAAAAAAAAAAAAAAACCCACCCCCCCCAACCTTAAAAACATGGTTCCATTTTGGGGGGGGGGGGGGGGGGGGAGATCTTTAGTTACATGAAATATATATATATATATATATATATAACATCAAACTAAAAACAAAAAAAAGAGGGTACCCACTGAAACACTGTCTCAAGAATATTACACAAACACCTTATCATGGTCACTCTGGCCAAAGAAGTTTCACTCTCACCCACCTTAGCTTGCTCACCAAATTAAACTTTAAAAAAAAAAAAAGAAAACCCTCCAACACACCGCTAGAAAACCTACTCCAAAACAACCTGGCAAAAAGAGAGGGATGTTACTGTGGGCCAAGACCCAACACATCCAAATTGGATGGAGGAGTCATCCACAGCCAGGATCCAGAGCAGATCCAGATCCTGCAAGGAATCATTCAGCAAGATTGCACAACCTCAACTGAACCAGTTTCAACGACACATGAACCCAGCAAACTTTTCTTTTCTTTTTTTTTTCATTTTTTAAAAAATTTTTTTTGTTGCTATCTCATCTTCCTGCCTCTTCACTGGCATTAAACCACCTGTGCCCCTTCTACTGTCCCGTCGTCCACAGCCACACCCGGGGCTTGCCCTGCACCAGCTTCAGCACAGGCAATCCACAGGGAGCAGCAGTCCATGTCAACTTGATGTTGTGTCACTGGAGATAAAGTAAAGTCTGACTGCTGGACCTTGAAGGTAGAACACAGAACATTAAAAAGTATCTTGTTTGTAAGAGAGATCCTTTGGAGTAAAAAGGACCATCGTTTCGAGCCCAGGCCCTTTGTCAAAAGAGACCGGGGCAGAAAATAAACCGACAGAGCAATGCTGACAACAGTTCAAGACGAGAGGGGGTTCAGAGCGAGCGAGTGTTACTCAGGACAAAACAGCAGAGACCATGCGGCTGTTCAAACCACACTTCGTGTTCTTTTACTCCAAAGGATCTTAAACAAACTGCCACTTAAGACTGCATGGTCTCTGTTGCTTTTCCTGAGTAACACTCGCTCACTCTGAATCCTTTCTGTTCTTGAACTGCTTTCAGTGTTGCTCTGTCAGTTCGATTTTCTGCCTCTGTGTCACTTGACAAAGGCCTGGGCTGGAGATGTTGTGTCACTTTGCTGGACTTCAGTGCCACGTGTTCTGATCCAGCATCAAACGGCACCACTTCCTCAGCTGCAGAGTCAGCATGACTGAGCTCTCTCTTCGGAGAGTGCCACCACATCTGTCCGACAACAACCCCAATGAACTTGCTGATACCGGTGACCTCGACACAAAAACTTCACCAAGGCATGAGACATGCAGAGAAAATTAACCTGAGGTCACCATGTGAGCAGAACATGGGAGGAACCCAGTGTGGATCCGTGCTTCAGCATCCAGATCACCACAGGAGACAACCCTGAATCTGTTCCATCGTGGCGGAGGTCTATGTTCTCCACAGTGCCCTTTTCTTTTTTTTTTTTCACCCTTTTTTTTTTTCACCCTTTCTTCCTTTCTCTCTCTCTTTGTTTTTTTGCAATACAATACTACACGAGACAATCATAGCCACTAAGCTTGTGTGGTGTGAATTAGGGAGAAGGAGATAGTTTGGGCTTTGGACAGACACCACGGCTGCTCCCTGCAGTTTCCGCTGGCACATGCAGGTGTTTCAGAAAGTCAACGTTAATGTCCTGTGCACTTAGCTGCTCCACACTCCCAGCACATCCTTGACTTTATTCTGCCAGTCTTCTTCAGATTTTTTTTTTAACCCATACTTGGAGGATTGGGTGGGGGGGGGGGGGGGGGGGTTGTTGTTCAGGGGGTTGTTCTTTTGGTCTTTTTCTTTCTTCATGTTGCTGATGTTGTTGTTAAGTTTGGGATGTAATGAATGGTTTTTGAATGAGTCAAGTTCCAGCAATATTCAGGAAGGATGACAGCTATGGTTGATAAACCACCCAGGTCCCCTCTCCTCTATACACTCAGCCCAGCTAAAGGAACCTGCATCAACAAGAGAGCTGTGGTGGGCAAATTCCTGTAGGAAAATCTGCTCTGATGGGTCAACAAAAACGATACACAAAAGGAAAAAAAAAAATGAAGAGAGAGACAGGAGCAACGTTGACACTGTTCTATGGCAACATGCTCTCCCAAGGGGAGAGCAGCCCAAATTTCACACAGAGAAATCTGTTGTGACAAAGCCATACAATACAGAACAATACACATTCTGAAGGACCCAAACAGTCAGAAATAAAAAAAAAGCAAGTAACTTTTGTCATCCTAATTCATTACTCTACGTCAACATTTTTTTTTTTTTTCCCAATCAGCAAGCCTTTTTCTTTTGTAGAAATGCATGTTTTATGTGTACATGTTTGCTCGCTCTTTGATTACACTGATGTGTGTGCACATTCAAGCACGCACATGCCAACGTGCGTGTGTGCATGTGTGTGTGTGTGCGTGTGTGTGTGTGTGTGTGTGTGTGTGTGTGTGTGTGTGTGTGTGTGTGTGTGTGTGTGCTCTCTCATCTTTAACTTTTGTTTTCCATACTCATTTTCAACATTCTGACTTCCACTTAACATCAATATCATCTGGAACAACAAGTTCCAAGGCGAAGAAAAAAAAAAGACATGAAAGAAACATCACCACAATGAACCACTGTCAAAAGGTCTGCTGAACTGAACATCTGGACACAAGAATCAGGATTCCAACAACACTGGTCACTGGCATGAAACAACAATCTTCAACAACAGCTCACCATCCCCACTTCCCCTCCTCTCCATCTCCTTTCCCCCTCTTCCCCATCCCCTCCCCACTCTGCTAGGCTACTTCTAAAGGAAACAGCAAGACAGAAGATGTCTGCTAAACAGACGTTTTAGAGCGATGCTCAGAGCACAGGAAGTGCAGTACCTACCACACACACACACACACACACACACACGAACACACAAATGTGCACACACACACACACACACATGAACACACAAATGTGCATGCACACACACACACACACACACACACACACACACACACACACACACACACACACACACACACACCTTTCACACTTGTGAAAGAAATCAAAAGAAAAAAAGTTATAGGCATGCACTGAAATGGAAAAAAAAAAACAAACAAAAAAACACCACCTCCAAAACGAATAAAGAAATAAAACAAAAGAAAACAAACACAAACAGTAAATGTGAAATATTGCCTCCACATTTTAGTCTTCAGTTGAATGAGAAAGAGAAAGCGGAGACAGAAAGAGAAGGGGAGTGACAGAGAAGAACGGAGACTAGAGAGAGGAAGAGAAACAGGAAATGTTCTTGCCTTACTGAATGCAAGTTTTTCTTATTCATTTTATTTCTTTGCAACAGTTACCATACCACACTAAATTCTATCATCCAATTTGAGCATGCTTGCCTAAAAAAAAAAAATTGCCCAAAAAACCCAACAACAAAAAAAAGCAAAACAAAAAAAAACAGTTGCCCAATGAGAATTGTTCATCTGCAACTTCCAGGCTGTTGACAGCAGCAACACGGGGCAGCAAGCAAGCCACAGAGGTGGAATCGGTCGCTCTGTGTCGCAGCAGAGCACCATGGCTGATGGACAGCAAGCCACCACGGAGGTGGAATCGGTCGCTCTGTGTCGCAGCAGAGCACCATGGCTGATGGACAGCAAGCCACCACGGAGGTGGAATCGGTCGCTCTGTGTCGCAGCAGAGCACCCTGGCTGATGGACAGCAAGCCACCATGGAGGTGGAATCGGTCGCTCTCTGTGTCGCAGCAGAGCACACTGGCTGATGGACAGCAAGCCACCATGGAGGTGGAATCGGTCGCTCTGTGTCGCAGCAGAGCACACTGGCTGATGGACAGCAAGCCACCATGGAGGTGGAATCGGTCGCTCTGTGTCGCAGCAGAGCACACTGGCTGATGGACAGCAAGCCACCATGGAGGTGGAATCGGTCGCTCTGTGTTGCAGCAGAGCACCATGGCTGATGAAGAACCTGGCAGGCCTTCGTTTGAGACTAAAACAGTGGCCCCTGAAAGGAATGTGTGAACTGAAGACCACCACCACCACCACCAACGTTGCATGGACATTCAATCTCATTCCGTTCTGCACAGAAGATCTGGCTGTCATTTGTAGGTGGCATGGACTTAAACAGACATGAGACAAACACACACACACACACACACACACACACACACACACACACACACACACACACACACACACACACACACACATTCTCAGGAGTCACACTCAAAACGTCATTCCCAAAGACACAGGGGCGGCTTACCTTGTCAGTGAGATCAGAAATGGTCACTAACACAAAACCCCAGCGGGGAAGCCAAAAAGAGGGAGATGGAGAAGGCAAAAGTCCTTTTCTCTGTGCTCTACTTGTTGAGATGACTGCCTCATCCTGGTTGCACACAATCTCACCTTGCTTCCCCGCCCAGGAGAACAGGTGAGGAGACTGAGAAACCAGGCACAGCATCTCAACAACACAGCAAAGTGAGAAAGCTTGGAACTAGTACGACCCAAAGGGGGAACAAGGGCTGCAAAACTGAACCCAACTCAAGTTGTGTGCTGTGACGCACACCAGCATGAGACCACAGCACCATGGGTAGAACAGAACGGTTCCTGCTGGAAAGCTTCTACTCTGTCTCTTTAACTACAAAATTAAACCAGCGATTCCCACTGGACATGTTTTTATTCTGACTCTTTAATTAAAAACAAACAAACAAACATGGGCCTTTCTTCAAAAGCGTATGAGCTACGTTGCTCAATTATGAGACAGAAAAGGTGAAAAGTCAATCGTTAAATCATTTTTTACCTAAAAATATACTTTTTCAGCAAAGTATACTATGAAAGACAGAGGCAGGACATGCAAGCATACGAAGGTATCGCAGGCAGATGATACTGTCTCTGCCGCAAGAAAGAGACAGAGACAAAACAAGAGTGACAGAGAGAATGTGTGTGTGAGTGTGTGTGTGTGAGTGTGTGTCTGTGTGTGTGTGTGCGCACGAGCATGTGCATGAATGTGTGTGTGTCCACGTGCACAGGCGCACACAAGCATGAGTAAGTGTGTGTGTGTGTGTACAGCACACTCCTGATTAGAATGCATGTATGTGCTGGTGTATGTGTGCAATTTGTGCTCAGTGTATGTGTGTAATCGAAAATACATCTGTCACTCATCCACACTGATGAGTGAATGCACAAACACTAATGTGTGTGAACAAAACCACAACACAGAGAGCCCTCTGCACAAATCAAATGAAGAAAAATGGCAGCAAAAGTAAATGACTGAAATCCATCAGCTCAAATACACAGAAAATCTACCTGAAATAATAATTTTTGAAAGAATTGAGGGAGGAAGGGATAGAGGAAGCAAAGTAAAGAGAATCAAAGACCAAAAAAAAAAAAAAAAAAAAAAGCGCAGGAGGGTGGGGGTGGGGGTGTTGACAGGGCACTGAAGGACTCTTAGGGTGCATCAGTTGGCCAGACATAAAACCAATAAATAAAAAAATAAATGAATAAAAACTATAACACTAATGCAGCAATTAAGCGGGTGATATTTCTTCTGCATCACCTACCCTGAAAGGAACTGCTGGATTCCGAAATGGAACGAGCTACAAGATAAAGAGAGAGAGAAAGACATCCATGAAACAGCACGAATCAACCATTTCTTTCACATCACAGTACTACTACTAAACACATGATTACCAACAGCATGTGCCATGGTGCTTATGTAATTCCATGGTGCTTATATAATTCCAGCTCTGCAGAAGCCAGAGATGATCAACAAGAGACCAGACATTCACATCCAACAATGACATCATCAACATGGAGGTTCAGTCGAAGACCAGACCGACCTTCGGTTCTGACCCATTCACATCTAGCCTTTTTCCCAAACATCATCGTGCCAATTAACCCAACGCAGTCGATGACCAGCCATGTTAGTCATTCCATTAATAAGAACAAAAAACAGCCCCTATAACCTCAATCAGAAACACAAATCACTCATGTTGTAAACAGAGTGGATTCTTCCCCACTCAAATTTTCTCATTCTCAACCAAGTGTTCTCTGCACCCCTACCTTAGAATTCCCTGTTGAACACAAATGTTCTGCCAATGACTTTTTTTTGCTTACAAACAGAAAATCTTTTTAATGTGCCCTGACAAGTAAAATGCAGAATGACTTACGAGTAGTTTCCATTACTGTTTAAGTTTAGTGATAAGCTTACTACTGTTTTTGTTGTTAAGAACAGTGCAGATCAAGATCTTCACTTCATCTAAACTTTTTTTTTTTTTTTTAACCTGTTTTGTGTTGTTATGGTTACAGCTGTTGAAAAAAAAATTGGATCAGGTCAGTGCATGATATGATGATCTTTCCTTGACGGTGTTCTTGCATTCACAATCACCTGTTTTAACTCTGGAACATCTCTGAAGACTATGTGTCTAGCACATTTACTGGATTTATGACAGCCATATTCTCTTGTCCCCTAGCAGAACTCACTGTAATTCAACAACAACAAAAAAGGACAGTATTAAAACTCAGGGAAAAAGCGTTTCACGCAGATACTAAACAACTCACAAACATACACCTGCAGAAAGAACTGGAAGTTAATGTGGGTCCTTTAGTTTCAACAGCGTCAATGACCTTCACATCGGGGGGCCAGGTCGGCCGATCCCACAAAGCACTGCTCTTGTGACCCCAGGGTTCACCAGAGGTCACGACGTGAGCAGCGCCATGAAAGGTAAGGGAAATCGGGACCCTTTGCCTGACAGTCAGCGAGGAGGAAGAAGACAATGCCACGGATCCTGTTCTGCACTGGGACTACCTGACAGGGCTGTACTTTGAACTTCCTCGCTATATTCTGATGCCAGCCAGGTTATTAGAGGCACACGTCTCCAACACTGGTCAGGAAATCTGAGCCTCTCCCTGTGACTCATCTATTAAATTTCCCCATTTGAGCTCACAACCCCCCACCCCCCCACCCACCCTCCACCCCCCAGCCAGGATAGGACTCGCAGTGGAATGAAACCATCTCTAAAAACACTTGCAGTGGAATGAAACCATCTCTAAAAACAAACGCCCCCAGACAGGACTTGAACCTCTTTGTCCCAGCCCACAGCGCTAACCGCCGATATTTTTTGCTACTGTTTTTGCAGTTATAAATCCCAGTTTTGTGTGTGTGTGTGTGTGTGTGTGTGTGTGTGTGTCTGTGTGTTTGTGTGTGTGTGTGTGTGTGTGTGTGTGTGTGTGTGTTTGAAAATGCTAGCTCTGAACCATGCATTCACAGATCAAGTAGCAGTTGGCGTGAAGGAGTTTGAAATAAAAAATTTCTGCTCACAAACTTGTCTTCTTTGTTTCACTTCACTTTCAAAAACTCTAAAGCTTCTTTTCTGACAACAGCAGAAAATGATTTGTATGACGTATATCATCACTTTTTTTTTTCCTTCTGTAACAGCAATCTAACCTCTGACTCCAACCCAGGGTATATACATCCACTACTGCCCAACAGTCCTGACACTAACCTGCACACCGCTATCCCTCGACAATTCAGTCTGGTGACGAATACCACGCCAGAATGCATCATCAGCTGTGCGGAACACTCACACATGAAAGAGCTACTGTGAATAGTGATCTATGTACACACATACAGACACACCACTGGTTCATTGCCAGAACACCCTTCGTGGCCACTTACCGTAGCAGTCCCAGGAGTTTCGTGCTTTGGGTGCAAGGACAGAGGGAAATATGACATTTATGCACAGAGCTTTCTCAGCCACTGGTACACACATGGACACATCCACAACATGCCTGCCCCCCTCCTCCCTTCCCTTTCCCCCCCCGACATACACATCTACATATGTACACAACTATACAAAGATACACCCCACAAATACACACACACACACACACACACACACACACACACACACACACACACACACACACACACACACAAATCAATTACAATTAAATTCATATGCTCCTTCCCACTCCCTTCCCTCCCACACCATCCCCACATACATACTGTTTAAAAAAAAAATTCTTTTATATTACTGTAAGTGAACAGATGTTAAACTAAAGAATAAATATGATCTAATTCAGATGCACTGTACTCAACCAAGCTTCACACACACACACACACACACACACACACACACACACACACACACACACACACACACACACACACACGACATACATGCAAATGCTTGAAGGTATCCCTAAAGGACTTTTTGTTTCTCTCTCTCTCTCTCTTTTTTTTCAAATCTCTACTGGACTAGACATATTCTGACTTAGAGTGTTATCATTTTTTATATGTCTTCCCATGTGGATTATACGAGTCTATCATTTCAATTCTGTTGAATAGAGACCTATTCTGATTCACAATGTTATCATATATGAGTACCCATGTAGTTTACATCAGAATGTAACCGTCTACATGTGCATCTATTAGTAGTTTTGCATGTGAGTGGGTGAGCAAGTGCTAGTATATGTACGTAGGCTGATGTATCAGCAAATATATGCTCAATGTGTACTTAAATTTACTATCATAATGCTTTCCCTTTCCCTTTCAACCGCATAAAATCCCCATACAAATAACCACAAATAATGCACGAACACAAGAACAACGGGTTTTTTTTTCTGCTGAAAACAAAAGGTAGATCAAAGAATCTTCAGACAACACAAAACAAATAAAAAAAAAAACAGCGGCAAAGTAATGTTGGCTACATCAGCTCCAAAATCATATTCATGCCAGAACCTTAACACTAAAAGTTCGCATCCACATGAGCAAACAAACAAACAAAAAAGGTCTTTAAGAAAAAAGTCAACGTACATCAAAACAAATCAAAACAAGCAAGGAACATGCGGCAAATTTAGGTCAGGGCGCAGGGTTCTCTGTCGCACACTAAAAGTGTTATTCCTGTATTACACTGAAGAACTGGTGTGAACACTTACAGCTAGAGTGTTGTCATGAACTGATGTGTTTTCTCTAAGTCTCTGCCACCTATAACCCACTCAATGACCAATAAAGAACCCTGTATGTACCCATGAAGATGTCTTCAAACTGCAAGGTGATCCCCCCCCCCCCCCCTTCCCCCCTCACGAGCTGCAACATGAGCACCTCACAAATTCTGAAGTCCCCTACTCATGGTTCAATTTCCGGCTGTGTTGGCTCCCACTGAGAAAAGAAAAATTAAAAAAAAAGGACTGGAATCCCAAGGGGGTGGGGGGTGGAGGGAAGGGTCTTGCGGACATACCCTGCCTCTCCCTGCAAGAATCTGAAATCTGCTTTCAATGTGGTGTTGCCTGACACAAGTGTAAGCATCGAGTGGTGCACAGTCCACTTTTCCGGCAGAATCACATCCAGGACCCCGTGTCTGTGTCGTTTGTGGTCGTTCTCTTTCACTCTACTTTTGCCACATTCTGGCTGATGTACAGCGTCACAGCATGACATCAACTGAAGTTCTGCTGGGCAGACACAATGACGACTGAATGTGCTTGCACACAAATTCACATGAGATATTGTGACGTCAGTGCTGTCTGTAGGCAAACCAAAACCTGACAAATACTCCATGGATTCCATTGCCACTTTTTTTTTTTTTTTTTTTTTTTGGTCTCCCCTGATTTTTTTTTTCTTCAATGAATTCTCATCAATACATTTTGTTGAAATCCACACAATTCACTGACACTTTGTAGCCCTGTGTTTTGCACATATGACCCACAATTGTAGTCTGGGTCCAGCCAAGTCAGTACAGGTCAAAACACGGACCATCCACTGTGTACATCAGTCCAAACACCTCACCACACCCTGTTCCCACCCCGTGTCGGCCGACAAGGTCGCATCTGCACATCTGCTATATCAGGCACACAACTACAAACTGCATTTTGTTAAGGTCACGCCTTTCATAACTGCAAATCACCTTACCTGTAACTACTGGTTTTCTTAAAATCAAAATCATGCGTTGAGCAACATTAAAAAAAAGGCCTTGAAGTTGACAGACAATGGCAATACCTTAACAGTATTTTTAGGGGGTTTTCTTCTTTTTTTTTTTTGTCGAACTATTAAATCAAACCTAAGCAATAAATTACACTTGTCAAATCTCTACAGAGTTCAGTTTTACATATCAACCACACTAAGATTCCACTTACTGAATCTCTAAATCATTCCATCTTTAACATTAACAAGCTCTTGAAATGATATTGTCAGTACTGATTTGTGTCAACAGACCAACATCTACCGCTCCCAAAATTTGACAAATAACTTGCCAAAAGCATCTGACATGCAGCCACATCAGCTGTCAACGATTTACATAGCTGGGGGAGCTCGGGAGACAGCCACTAATTCTTCAAGCATTTGCCACTGAAGCCAAAACCGAATACCTTGAGCTCCTTTGTTGCTAGCAGCACACACACAAAGCTTTCAAAGAGAGGTAACTGTAGACGGGAATTGAGACAAGGGCAACATCAGCATTACTGGGCAGCTAAACAACAGAACAAATCACAAAACAAACCCACGCCTTTCATCCCAAGGGTCGAAATAGGTTGGGTTTGTTCTGTAATTTGTAATTATTCCTTCGTCTGGCAGCCATGCCATTCTGCTTTTTGCTGTTGCATATCGTTAATGCACCACTGGTGGTGGTGTCACGGTCAGGAACTCACTGTCTGCACAGGCATGTCATGGGTTTGACTCCCGCCTGATGCAAGCACTGTTACTATAGCCATAATGATGGACTTATTTTCAAAGCAGGAATACGTTTGTCGCTTCTGTAAAATGATGCCTGGCGGTAAAAAAAGCACTGTTGAACCATGCCAGTTTCTCTTCCAGGGGAGTTTCCCCCCTTTCTTTTTGTTACTGAAAGAAGTAAGTGTGTGTGTGTGTGTGTGTGTGTGTGTGTGTGTGTGTGTGTGTGTGTGTGTGTGAGAGAGAGAGAGAGAGAGAGAGAGAGAGAGAGAGAGAGAGAGATGCACTAGACAGAGAGAAAGCAATGATTATGTAGCTGCTTTCCTGATTTGTATATTTCTTTATGATAAATGATAATGATATCATATGATTATCATATTTCTTTATCCTGCATAACCCAGGTGATACCCATAATTTTGTATTCAAATGCGAGTCTGCACACACGTGTGTGCATGGCTAAGTAACTGCACTGCCTCAAGTGTTCATCTACTTCACAATCACACAAAGCAACCAATGAACAGTCAGTGAAAAACACTGAGACAAAAACTGTCAGGGAATGATCTATGTCACTGCAAAACATCTCACATCTAGAACATTTGGAAACATACATGACTACACTACAAATAATTACAACCCAGATTTCTTGATCTATTTACTTAAAAGCTGCCCAAAAAATAGAGTGCAATTATACATAACACTTTTATGATTAGGTGAAGATACTTTCTGGTTAATGGCCCACTTTTTCCCCCATTTAGAAATTAAAGGAAAATTAAGATTAACGTGAAAATAATAAATCAATACAGATGAGAAGCACTCATAATATATCATGATGATCATGAAAATTACAAACCATACACCAAAACATTAAGATACAAAAGATGATAATGACTGAACAAAATTTGTTACAAAACACAGAAGTCTTAAACAAAAAATATTTTTTTTTTTTTTTTGGGGGGGGGGGGGGGGTTTAGTAAGATTTCCATGGTTAACCAAACGAAATACATGGAGTTAATAAAAAAATCCTAAAATGACAATTTTCTGTGGCCAGATGAAGAGAACCACCAGTCAATTATGAAGGCTATACACCTCACAAAAATTAGACAGAAGAAATACACACATCTGGAACAATGCAAAGAAAGGTATTAAAAGCTTCGAGAACATGAGATGGGAAATAAATACTCAGACAAACCTAGAAATATGGATTAGAGATGTCTTTTTTGTTGTTGTTGTTGTTCCTGCTTGTTTTAGTTCAATTTGGAGGATACATTAACATACAAGTTCAGGCATACCTAATTAAAATATAAAGAAAATGAAGGACACTTGTCCTTCCCCCATCATTTGGGAGATCCAGTTGTTCAACAGGACGGTGCAAAAATGAAGACTTCTTTCTTTTTCTTTTTTACTTTTCTGTTACTTATTTTATTTATTTTTTAACTCTGTCTTGCTGGTTACATTTCTGACATGTCAGTGTTTATTTGATCCATGCTTCTGAGAGCAGGATTGTAAAATAAAAAAAAAACAAACAACAAACAAACAAAAAACTGATCACAGATGCACAAGGAGACTAACTCCTTCAATAATTATCTCCCCTTGCGGCAAAATCATTTTGTTTTCACTGATGAACTGACTGGGAGGATGGATCACAGACTCCCCTGACCTAAGGCAAGGTCTGTCACCTCCACAGTGCCCTTCCAGTTCTGAATTACACAAACACCACCTCTCCCCTTTCAGAACAGTTGTAGGTGGAACATTTTTTCTCTCTCTACTGTTTACCTGACAACAAACACTCCCTCACCCTCCCACGTACACCTTCTGAAGACTGTTACTGAAAGGTTCTACTTTACTTCTTTCCCCATAGAGTTAAAAGCCTCTCCCTCCTCTCCGCTACCCCCCCCCCCCCCCCCCCCCCCCCTTTTTTTTTTTTTTTTTTTTAAAAACCTAACCTGGTGACAACCTCCCACAAAATGATAGATGAGTTGCATTTTCAAGATACTGAAATTTACATGTCAGTGGAAAGAAGTAACATTTTTAAGACACTGAGATTTACTTATCAATGAAAAGAAGACCAGAAAGTCCTGTACAACGGTTTATATATGTTAAAAAAATGAAACAGCTGTGGGTCTCACAAGTGTTCCACGAGCACGAAGTCAGTTTGAGAAAAGTCTTTAAAGTTGAGGTACTGCCACATAACATGAAAAAATGGCTGTAAACTATGATAAACTAGTGCACTCACTTGACATAAACACAGTGCAATAGGTTGAATTTCAATCGTTTTGCTAAAAGCTGGTGCGGATAAAATCATTTAACCCTGGACTGACTCCCCCCCCCCTCCCCCACCAGCGTTTCTTGCCTGCAGCAAAATTTGCCTGACCTGACCTACCAATCATTCTGTGGGAGGTGGTCCAACACGAATCTCCCTGACTCGCTAAAAGGTGAGAGGATGCACTCAAGATCTGGTTCACAAACTCCATGGGCTGCACTAGCAGTGTGACAGACTGTACCTCTGTTGCTGTTGGTCAGATTGTAGAGGGGGTGACTTTTCCAACAGATGATAGTTCTAGCAGTGTGACAGACTGTAGCTTTGGTACTGTTGGTCAGATTGTAGAGGGGTGATTTTTCCAACAGATGATAGTTCTAGCAGTGTGGCAGACTGTAGCTCTGGGTACTGTTGGTCTGATTGTAGAGGGGGTGACTTTTTCCAACAGATCACAGCTCTAGCAGTGTGACAGACGGTAGCTCTGGTACTGTTGGTCAGATTGTAGAGGGGGTGATTTTTCCAACAGATGACAGCTCTAGCAGTGTTACAGACTGTAGCTCTGGTACTGTTGGTCAGATTGTAGATGGGGTGATTTTTCCAACAGATGACAGTTTCTAGCAGTGTGACAGACTGTAGCTCTGGTACTGTTGGTCTGATTGTAGAGGGGGTGACTTTTCCAACAGATCACAGCTCTAGCAGTGTGACAGACGGTAGCTCTGGTACTGTTGGTCAGATTGTAGAGGGGGTGACTTTTTCAACACTGCTAGAGCTACCATCTGCTGGAAAAGTCCCCCCCCCCCCCCCCTCCCCCTCTATAATCTGACCAACACTACCAGAGCTACAGTCTGACACACTGCTAAGGCTATCATCTGTTGGAAAAGTCACCCCCTCTACAATCAGACCAACAGCAACAGAGGTACAGTCTTTTAAAGACAACATCGCAATCAGACCAACAGCGCCAAAGCTACAACCGGCTGTAAAGATGCCCTCTCCACAAACTCAACTGAGAAAATCATGTCAAACTTCTGATGTTTCAATCAAAAGGGTGCAAAAGACATTTTTCACTACAGTTACGTGGAATTTGGGTCCCTCCACCTGTAGTATCACCTGGGAATACAACAGCAGATTCTACACCTCAACTTCAATTCTAACCTCCTCCACGGCAGCGCACGGTGAGCTCTCTTCCCATTCCAGTTCAGCTCATGGTGGAGGGACACACTGTTTCAGCTCCAGCTGCTTTGAATGGGTATCTGACCCGACAGTCACTCTGGCTACATCTCTCTCCAAGGGGACACACCTGCCCACCTCCACACACAAAACTTCCCACTCTTCCCTCTTCCTGCCAGTCCCTTAACCCCCACCCCCCTCCCCCTCCTCCCAGCTCACCCCCTTGCCATCCTCCTGCTTCCCTTACTTTGATCCTGAATCCACCTCCTCCCTCACTCCTCCCCTCCCACTGTGCCTGCCTCGTTGTAGTTTAGTCTCATCACAGCCATTCTAATCAGTTCGCATTTGTGCAATATGGAACATATTTACATTCTTATACTGTTCACTCTGGTCCTGAACCCATCTTTTGTTCTTACTTAAGATTTCTGTTTCAGTGGCAACAGCTTAAGACTCAAACCAACAAATGGCTTCTCCCAACGTTCACTCCTTTCATCTCGGCATGTCAAAGGTCACTGGATGGAGAGCTTGTTATACGATCGATGACGAGAGCTTGTTATACGATCGATAACAGGAATAGCAGTTACAATGTTAACAGAAGTAACAAAGGTAATAATGACTTACAAAAAAAAAAAAAAGGTTGACAGAGAATCACACCGATAGCCTATGCATGGCAATGCACACGCAGCCCAGCAGAAGCTAACAAAAGCTGGCAAATCACACATCCGGCTTTGGAACAGCAATGTACGACCAATGAATACAAGCAGCGTGACGCATGTTTTGATAAATGTATTTTATGATATGCAACTGTAGTCAAACTTTCGATTTTTTTTTTTTCTTTATAAAACTTTATTTTCCCTTTTTTTTTTTCAGTGGTAGGGTGGCTTGGGGAGGGGGTGGTGAGGTGTGCTTGTGTGTGTGTGTGTGTGTGTGTGTGTGTGTGTGTGTGTGTGTGTGTGTGTGTGTGTGTGTGTGTGTGTGTGTGAAATCTCCCGTTTCCAAATATCACCTTTTACATTTTTTATTTTTATTTTTCATTTATGTATTGTTTTTTTACAATTGAACAAAAGGTAAACAAAAAAGAAGAAAAGAAATCGATTGATCTGTTCACATTTTGCTCTAGCTGAAAAGAAAAACAGGTTACAAAATGCCCATCCTTTACTCAAGTACTGCTTACCTCATTGAAACAAGCAAACAAAAAAATCACTTTTTGGCAATAATAACAATAAGGAAAGCAATAACAAAAAAATAAAACAATAAACACAAGAACAGTAACAAGAACAGTAATAAGCAACAACAATAATGAGAACTAAAAAAAAAAAAAAAAAAAAAAAAAAAATCGTGGCATATGATGTTGCAGTGACAATGTCACTTTCACACATCGCCAACAATAGTAATCCCAATTAACAGAACGCGCATTCGATGCGTTTTCAGAGCGCTCCAATTTGAGTGGCTGTTGTGCCGCTGCCGGATGTGAATTTGCAACAGTGTATGAAATACAGGGAGAAGCAGATGAAAGGTTTCGCCATTACTTACAGCCATGGCCTCGGCCCCCTCTCCCCACCTAACAGCAACGGACAACATGGCAGCACACGTTCAATGCGGCCATCACATCACACATACCATCAGTGGCTACAGTGACACGTGCTACACACTCGGCACAGCTGCAAACCATTACCTCTTTCTTTCTTTTTTTTTTTTAAGCAAGTTTTATTCATCTGAAAGGCACACACTATAAAAATTCTTTTTTTTTCAGTATTTTCCTAACTTAGTACAAAAGAGTGTGAGCAAGGAGGCAGATAGCCAGAGAGAGAGAGAGAGAGAGAGAGAGAGAGAGAGAGAGAGAGAGAGATCTGAAAGAAGAAGAAAAAATACTCAGGTATGAAAACATGCAGAAAGAGAGAAATGGAGAAAAATGCAGGGAGAGAGGGAGAGAGAGAGAGTAAAGAAGGAGAAAGAGAGAGAGAGAGAGAGAGAGAGAGAGAGAGAGAGAGAGAGAGAGAGAGAGATGAAAGAAGAAGAAAAAACAGGTATACAAACATGCAAAAAGAGGGAAGGGGGGGGGGGGGGGGGGGTGTGTGCAGAGACAGAGAGAATGCTGACAGTATGAGAAAACAAATACAGAGGCATAAAAATATGTACAGACAGAGAGAGAGAGAGAGAGAGAGAGACAGAGACAGAGAGAGAGACAGAGACAGAGACAGAGACAGAGAGAGAGCAGAAAAAAAGGGATGAAAACATACAGAAGAACAAAACCATGCACTGTGCACGTGCATTGTAATCCACACACAATGAAACTTCCAGTTCAGACCATTTGAAGAAGGCTACCTCCCTCTTGTTTTCCAGGAACCTTTTCCCTCTATCTGTAGACTAAATTCATCGACCAGCACAGTCCACCCTGCCTCTAAAACCCAATTTCAAAAGTTTTTTTTTTTTTTTTTTTTTCAAAGAGATCTTATCAGAGATGTGCATGTTTCCCTGCACTGTATGTAGACATTCTAAGCATTTATATACTCCACACTGTGTCTCTTCTAATTGGGTGTCTTCTTCTTCTTCTTCAGGGTATGCAGGCTGATACTCCTGCGGACACTCCCCTGTATAGACATCTGCCCAACTAAGGGAGTGGAGTTTTCGTGTGTATGACCGTTTTTTTATCTCGCCATTAAGACAGCCACACTCCATCTTCGGGAATAATTGGGTGTCTAACTGGCTCAGTGGTGCGGCACCCAAGACACTTAGGTGCCAGAAATCCTAAAAACTGCCATTTTTCGCTGCCCATCTGTTGTGGTGGTTTCGTCCATTCCCTTGGCCAGTGTCTGGTGGCCTGTCTCCTCAGACACATGACTCCCTGACTTCCACAGTTCTGCTGGAACATCATTCGTTCCTAGCGCCTTGCCTCCCACCCGAGTGCAGATTCCTCCGCTACTTCTTGGGAGATTCGGAGGGGTCCCTGTACTCACTGTTAGTGTCAACAGCACGGCCAAGACTATACTGGTGCTGCCCGGCTGTCACTGGTAAAATGTACCAGATTTTGCCGTGGTGGGTCCATCTTTCTGTTACCGATATCTTTTCTGTGAAGGAATCATTTACCTCTTCCATGCTACGTTATGTTAATAAGCAATCAACATTTCAGGGCTTTTTAAGGATGAACTTAGCTCTTTTTTTTTTTTTTTTAGATGTGTTAAAACTTCTATCATTAAAAGAAATACCAAGTACAACATAGTACACACATTAAAGTAGGTGACAGGCTACCTCGAGTTAACAGAACTGCACTGAACAACAAGGGAGATAAACCACCCAAACTTGTGCATACATGACACCGCTGCCTCCTGTCCTGCATCCCTTCCATCACTTTTTCTGTGCATTCTCTTCAGACATTTTTCATATAACATACAGACAGAAAGTTTTAACAGATAAAACATTGTAAGGACTTTTCACATCCCTCCAAACAAACAGCTCATTCCCAAAGACCTTTCAATGCCTTCAAACAGAGGTTTCAAACCTCAAGGACTTTGAAGGATCTGCAAAAATCTATTCAACCTTGCATATGAACCCTGTTGAAACACACATGAACAATACTCAACAGTAACCATTTCAGTTGAACACACTTGGATTTTTCGCATTATACTACACAACCCCTCCCCCCCAGGACTGTTGTTCCCACTATTCTTCCCCTCCCCCCCCCCCCCCCTCCCCTGATGACTTAACTTCTTAAGGATCTGCAAAAATCCTGTTGCCTAATTTCCTACTCCACAGTGAAATAGGTCATCAACAGAGCCTGCGGTTGGTGAGGATCAGACACACAGGTCCACACACACAGTGATTTTTACAGCTCAGGCCATCACTGACAGCAAAGAGTATTCACATAGAATGAGAGGACGACACACTCAACAAGGTCTACTTTCCATCAATACAAAATCAAACCAGAAGCTATAATCAGAACCAATGTATCGCTTCTGCATTGTCAACTGACAGAAATAGAACACTCAACTGACAGCACATGAGCAGGACTCTGGTTTTTCGGTTAAAATAAAATGTATTATAGCCAGTATGCATGATAGGTCTATAGACAGGTTAGTCACAGTGTACAATGTCCAAACACAATCACTGAACACCAGTAAGACACTGACACACACACACATGCGTACACACACACACACACACACACACACACACACATGTGTACACACACACACACACACACACACACACACACACACACACACACACACACACACACACACACACACACACACACACACACACACACTCTGACTTACCCTCCTTCTCAAGTGGTTCCACCACAGTGGTCTGTGTCTCTTTGGCGTAGGTGACATTTTCTCGTGGAGGGATATTGGTCTCGTTCACTTTGGCAACACTCAGATGTATTTTTCTGGGGCTGAAGACAGAGAGGGGAATAAAAAGGATAATAATAGCCTCAATTTTCTCCATGACAAAACTGTTTGATAGTTTACTGGGCTAGCAGCAGTATATCCAAGTGACTGGGTATGATTAGATCCTCCCACCCCCCCTCCCCCCCCCCGACGAAAAGTAAAAGACGCTCAACAATTTAAAAACATACACACCCCCTTCACTATCTCCTTTAAAATCCTCCCTTGAGAGGTAGAGTGAGTGTCATATTATGTCGGATCCCCCCCCCCCCCCCCCCCCCCCCCCAACTCCCCTTTACTCCACCACACACTTCTCACCTCTGTTTTAACAGAACTGGTATGCCTGTATAATTCAAAGGCTAACTTTTTGGGATGAGGGAGGGGAGGGGGGGGGGGGGGGCAGAGGGGGACAGGGGGGGGAGGTAGAAGGGGAGATGAGAGGGAAGGGGGAGGAGTAGGGAAAAGCAAAGGGTGATTGGTTGGTAATTCAAAATTTGGGCCTATCCTCACCTGTGTGACCAACTAATTCAAGTATTTCATATTGTATGAAATCACTCTGCAAGTGAATGGTCCATGATAATAAGGTAAGGTAAGGTAATGTTGCTTATAGCCCCAGCTGACCGCAAAGGGCCTAATCAGGGCTGTCACCATGTTAAAAATCAACTCACAAGTCATCAAAAAAACAAAACAAAACAAAACAAAATCTTTCACACATCTCTTTAAAATACATCTTCTAAAAACGTACCAGAAACTTTGTTAAAAATCTTTCTTCCATAAAATCTTAGATCAGATGAAAAATGTTTATCTCCTTCAGAAACTCAAAGATCACATCAGTGGGACACCTCTGAACAAGGTTTTCATGGAGTCTGCCATAAACTGTTTGGGTCTCACATCATGCAAGTCCCAGCACTCTGAAAGAACATGTTTCAGTGTGAGTGTTGCATGACATGGAATGCGCTACGGAGCTTGAGCTTCTTCACTGTTTAAAAAGGTACAAATGAGTAGAATATGAATGGCCGGTGTGGAGCCGGTTTTTGTGCGATGGGCAGTATGCGCTGCTGTGCATCACTCACTCCGTTGACCTTGTCAACTGTACGCATTTCACCGGGCCTCCTTCGGCTACCTGGTCAGAGGCAATCCAACATAAGCATGGGAGGTTTGTGGACTGCTCCTTGTTTGATTTGTGGCATCAAACCAGGTCAAACTCTTTGCCAGTAGCGTTAGTTTGCCACCTTCTTTCGGCGGCCGGGTCTTTGTCGCTTTCCCATCAGAAGGACATTCTACTCTGTCATCTTAGTACTGTAAAAAAACACACAAAGATGCTTCCCCTTCCTTCTATGGTTGACAATGAATACACTCCATGACTAACCCAGCGCTAACAGCTTGTCAAAACTGATCAAAAAACCTAAAAAATTATTGGGCACACCTAGTCTGATATAGCACTCTCTAGTGTATGCAGACATTTTCAGTATTTGGGAAGCTTTGAGCATCAAGATGTGCTGTTTGACAAGACCTGCTGTTGCATAAGCAGCCATCATTTGCACAGGACCATGAACCCACTGCAGCAAGTCTAAAAATATTATTTTTGAGCCCACATAGAATATGACTACACACAGTGATAGGTCACTGCCCATGCTATAAAACTGTAGACACTTTAGCGCCTCCCGGCACCACTGAATCATAATTAACATCTGGGAAAGTTGTGTAAACTCTACGTCGGTAGCACTGTATGAGTCAGGAAGCAGAAAGTCATCCCCGATGCTATGGACAGATTCATAATTAACATCTGGGAAAGTTGTTCAAACTCTATGTCGGTAGCACTGTATGAGTCAGGAAGCAGAAAGTCATCCCTGATGCTACGCACAGATTCATGTTTTTCTGTTACAAGGTAAGTGAGCACTTGAGTTTTTAAAACCCCAGCAAGACACAACCATACAAAGCAGACTACATCAATTACCAGATGTTGATATTAAAAAGTTTAGAGTGACTGGATCATGTTTTTGAGTGTGTTTGATTTTTTTTTTAAAATGAAAAGTAGCCCGGTATTAAAAGTCCAATGAAGTAAAGTTGGCTCTCTAACAAAACTGATTTGGAGTTTTTTTCAGAAATGTTACGAAAAACAACTAGGAAGTCAAGCGGTTTGTACCTGTGTGCGTGTGTGTGTGTGCATACGTGCGCGCGCATGTGCGTGTATGCGTGTGTGTGTGTGCTCACAAGTGTGTGTGTGCGTGTGTGTGTGTCTGTGTGTGAATTCGTGTGTGCATGTGCATGTATGTATGTATGCATGCGTGCGTGTTTGTGTCTTATGTGAAAGTATGTGGCTGCATGTTTGCATGTGCTCTGACATGTGCTTACTTACGTTGTGGCACTGACGCTGGCAGACGACCCGGAATCCTGCAACCCCGCGCCCTGTGACACCATCTTGGCAGCAGAGCCTGTGCTGACGTCTGGAACAAATCAAAACCACATTTTCTGACTTCTCCGGTAGCTAGCTCCCATAACAGCACCAAGGCTGGGTTGTGCGAGGATGGATCTGGGTGCGGCTGTGCATGGATGTGGTAGGATAAGTGGCATGGGAGTGATGCTCTTAGCAGGGCATCAACTACAGAAAACTGAAAAAAAACAAGAATGAAAAAAAAATTAAAAAAAAAAAAACAGCCAACCAACTAACCAACACAGGTCTAGTGGAAGTGATTAAAAAAAAAATGTTCATGTTTTTTAAAACTTAAGACATTTGATCTTGTTTTTCTCCTAGAAACTCGGGTAATCTAAAATCATGTGTCCTATTGAGAATTTCATCACAAATCCTAAAGGCTTCCCAGCACAGGACACCTTACATAATTTCAGCAATACCTAAAAATTTGAAGGGTGAGGGAAGGATTTGAAGAGGGATCGTGTTGGTTTCGTCTCTCTTTTTTTTTTTTTCTTTTACTTTTGAAACATGTTCCGATCACTTTTAAGGTAACTTGTTACAAGCGGGTCACTGCGACAACAACAACAACAAAACCACTCCGAGTGTGTCACACAGGCACACACAGGTCTGCCCACAGCATCAAGCCATCAGTCCTCCACCAGCTACAGCACACTGTACTGATTCAATGGGATTACTACAGCACACTGTACCGATTCAATGGGATTACTACAGACCACTGTACTGATTCAATGGGATTACTACAGCACACTGTACTGATTCAATGGGATTACTACAGCACACTGTACCGATTCAATGGGATTACTACAGACCACACTGTACTGATTCAATGGGATTACTACAGCACACTGTACTGATTCAATGGGATTACTACAGCACACTGTACTGATTCAATGGGATTACTACAGCACACTGTACCGGATTCAATGGATTACAGACCACTGTACCACAATGTACTGTATTTCAATGGGATTACTACAGCACACTGTACTGATTCAATGGGATTACTACAGCACACTGTACTGATTCAATGGGATTACTACAGCACACTGTACTGATTCAATGGGATTACTACAGCACACTGTACTGATTCAATGGGATTACTACAGCACACTGTACCGATTCAATGGGATTACTACAGCACACTGTACCGATTCAATGGGATTACTACAGCACACTGTACCGATTCAATGGGATTACTACAGCACACTGTACTGATTCAATGGGATTACTACAGCACACTGTACCGATTCAATGGGATTACTACAGCACACTGTACCGATTCAATGGGATTACTACAGCACACTGTACTGATTCAATGGGATTACTACAGCACACTGTACCGATTCAATGGGATTACTACAGCACACTGACCGATTCAAGGGGATTACTACAGCACACTGTACCGATCCAATGGGATTACTACAGCACACTGTACCCATTTAAATGGGATTACTACAGCACACTGTACTGATTCAATGGGATTACTACAGCACACTGTACTGATTCAATGGGATTACTACAGCACACTGTACTGATTCAATGGGATTACTACAGCACACTGTGCTGATTCAATGGGATTACTACAGCACACTGTACCCATTCAATGGGATTACTACAGCACACTGTACTAATTCAATGGGATTACTACAGCACACTGTACCCATTCAATGGGATTACTACAGCACACTATACCGATTCAATGGGATAAGTGGCCAAGACAAACAAACTCGTCTATAAATAACAAAAAATTCCAAAGGTCATGATCAGAATCTTGCAAGAGGCAGAATGTCCTCCGCTCCCATTACACTTGACCTGCAGTGGTGGGCAGAGCTCTAGTTTTTCAGATGAGTTGATACACTCCAAAGTCCTGTGTACAGCAAACACTTGGCACTCGTGACAATGAAATAATTCCTGCTTTAAGTCTACTTTTTTTTTTTTTTTTGTGACTGTCCTGCGCTCAGCAGAGACAGAGTGCAGATAAATCCTCCATCATCTTTTCATTTCATTACTATCAAACGAAATATAACAGACCTACGTAAAAAGGAAAAAAAAAAAGGAAAAAATCATTATCATACGATGCTCGAAAAAGAGATGGAATTTACAGATCGAACATCAACTCTCTTTAATCTCTTGTCATATTAAAAGTACAAAACTATAACAAAGTGCACACTCTTGGAACAATAAACAAACAACAACAAAACCAATAGTTGTTTTCTCATTTTATGTATACTGAGTACTATGCAGTTACAAAGTAAAAAAAACACAAAAACCCAGATTCAAATGGTGAAATGGTGACACAACACACTTAAAATGATCAATTTTCCTGCACACTGTGGCCTCGTAGGTTAGCAGTCTATGAAGTGTAGCATTTATACGGACCTACCCATCCAAAAACAGCGACACCTTGACGAAACTGAAACTGGTCAATTACCATCTTACCATTGTTGTAAATGCTTTCCTACACACAGTGGTTCTGGTAATTTTTTTTTTTTTTTTTAAAGATTTCTCTGGCGTCATAACTGTGGGCAATAAAAATGTTCCATTATGGCTGATCTTTATTCATCACTGGCCTAAAATCAGTACAGCCCAAAGCTAGTAGTTCTGTGATTCTGAAGAACTTTAAAAACCAGATAAAGAAGCTGCGTGATGCTGATGCACGGGCAATGATGTGTTGCTGCTTTCCTTTCCCCTCTTCCTTATTTCCTGTCTCTCACTCTCACGTCAAAGTCAAACCACTCTCTCAGTCTCACTGCCCCTGCACAATGCTGCTACACACCTGAAGTCGGAGCGATGCCAAATTCACGTAGAATGTCATCTGGTTGTGAAGCAGAAAGGTCACCACCTGATTTGACGTTACCCTTGACGTCTTCACCCTGAAAGGGAGACACCTAAGAGTGCATATTTTTTCATTAAAAAAGAAATTGAATCATGTTAGTAGTTGTTCCTAAAAGCTGCACAAATCTATCTATAGTATATAGACCAACATTTTATGGCCTTCTTACATACTTCTTCATATTCTGATGATTCTGCAATTACTATGCTCCCCCCCACCCCCCACCAAAAACAACAACAACAACAACAACAAAAATACCCCAATGTTCTTCTCTATAATCTGGGTCCTGGGTCTCGCTCTGATATTCTCTTTTCCCATGCTTTAAAAAGAAAAAATTTTGATTATTATTGAGTTTTTGAATAGCAAGTCAATGCTGGTGTGATGGTGTGGGGGATGGATGGGGATGGGGGAGAAGGGGATGGACGTGAGCTGAGGTGGAGGGATGCTACTCTGAGAAAAAAAAAAGGGGGGGGGGGGGGGTAGAGGAGGAGAGATCGGACTGAAAGGAAATCATTCCTTTTGTTATGCAAGGTTTGAGGAAAGTATTCTACCAGTACAACAAGTAACCACAACGGGGATGTGTTTATCATGGGTCTACTTTTTGCAGTTTTAAGTAGTCAAGCAAATAATCACATAAAAAAACAAAAAACCAACAACAACAAAAAACAACAACAAAATCTAAGTCATCTTCAAAAACTTCTGTTTGGTTTCTGCTTCCAGTTTCCCCCCTGTAACTACTAGGGGAATCTTTGTGTAGCAGATCTGAAGTATGGATCTGACAGTTTTCTATACATATCATTTAATGAAGAACATGACACAAGAAACACAGGTATGCTGATTGTGCCAGTGTTACTTGAGAAGTAAATTTGGGTCACAGACTGAAAAATCATGAAACCTTAATTATGAAACAAACAAAAAACATGTTAAAACACACGAATGCCTGGAGTAGTGGAATTGTCTTTGTTTAGATGCCAGCACCCATGACATAAGATTTAAGTTTCCATTCAACTAACAGTTGGTAATTCTGTTGTAACCAATTATGGTATTTATGAACTTCAAACATGTTTAGCAACACAATGCACTACATGGCTACCTTTAGGAGACACACATTTGATCATGCACAATTTAAAAGCAAGTGTGCAACTGCCTAAAATTATCAATTTCACATCTGAACAAACATGACTAAAAATCCTGATGTGTAACTGTCAAAACGTTAACAATTTAAAACACGACTGATCTCAAAAGCATAATCCGGGCAGATCTGAATTGTAGCCTTCACATTTTCAAGCATTTTGTAAAATGACTGAATAGTCCTTTCTTGGTGAGACTGGATGAATCAGATAAAATGCTTTCTTTCTTAGTTTCTAATATTACCAAATGACTCATTTCACAGATATGCATGCACACAAATGTGCCTGGTAAACTAAATAACAGAACTGCAGTCAGATGCAGATCATATTGATATTCTTGACTGTAAATGTATTGGACAGTACCAATTACAAATATATGCAGAGATGATGATGATGATGATGATGATTACACCGATTATTAGGAAAGGTTGAATAAGCTTGTACGCCCTCTTTCTTTTGTTTTTTGCTTCTTTTTTGCTTATCCAGAGAGAGAGAGAGAGAGAGAGAGAGTGAGAGAGAGAGAGAGATGGGGTGGGGGGAGGGAGTCTGAGGGAGGGTGCATAACGGTGACTATCAGCTGTATAATTATGAAGGGACGATCGACATTACCGATTCAAGACATAAACTGCAACAATCGTTCATTCAAGTTTTAATCACAAGATCTGTTGATAGCTCTAAATTTGGTCTTAAGCTTACGCTTTTCTTCTACCCGTCATTTCCCATTGGCCAGTTCAGGCATTTTCATTCTTACGGTAGGCCAGCAGGGTTACACCCTATGACTATGATATGATGTCGGTCAGCGAACTCAGAACGGCAGAGCAGAAGAAAAGCCGGTACAACGGTTTACCTCTTTCCCTTTCTTGGACAACTCCTTTTCTTTCCTTAATTTTCTCATTTTTCCTCGAGCTTAGCCTTTTTACGCTCGAGCTCTGCTTTTCTGTCTGCCATGGTTGCTGCAGTGCAAATCTCTTGTTCAGGACCACAATATTAAATAAAGTTGTCTGCTATCAACATCGAAAAGCCTCCATTTGCAATATATTTACTGCGGAACTGTAGCCTCTCTACATTTCGCTCAACTATAAAAATACAGTAATAATAATAATAATGAGAGGAACGAAACAGTAACACTATTTTTGCCTTAGAACAATTTTTTCAGCAATAAATTATCTAGGTAAGACACTTTAGAATCACTTCGTAAATGTATATTCCTTCCTTCCCACTCCCAATGTTCACCACCCGTCCCCTTTACTTTTCATGTACATTTTTTTTTCCTTTATTGATGGGGGAAGGAGAAGACAACTCTACTGCCCTCTACCGCACACAATCAACAAAGTCGGTTTCCCTTCCCCCTCCCCCTTCCTTCCCTCCCGTTTTTTCACGTTTCATACAGGATTAGGCTCGGGTTGGATTAGGTCCAGGGTCGGCTCACTTTTTTTTTTTTTGTTTTTCTTTTTGCTTTGTCCAACTTGGATTTGGGTCTGGTTAGGCTTAGCATGTGGGAAAGGGTCATTCGATCTATTCATGCATTCACGAATTACATTTTCCTGATCTGAGTCAAGGTCCCGATCTTTAATGCAAACGCATCACCGTTTTTCTTATCACAAAGGGTGAAGGGCTATGTGTGTGTGTGTGTGTGTGTGTGTGTGTGGTGTGTGTGTGTGTGTGTGTGTGTGTGTGTGACTCTTCTTCTTCTTCTTCTTTCTTCTTCTGGGGGAGGGGGGATGAGGGTTTCTCTCTCTCTCTCTCTCTCTCTCTTCTCTCTCTCTCTCTCTCTCTCTCTCTCTCTCTCTCTCTCTCTCTCTCTCTGTGTGTGTGTGTGTGTGTGTGTGTGTGTGTGTGTGTGTGTGTGTGTGTGTGTGTTTGCGAGTTCAGATGTGTTATACATTGTAACACGGTATGAAAAAGGTATAAACTGTAAGTGAAATCTTTGGACAAACAAATGGGCCACGAAAAAAAAAAGAACAACAGAAAGACAAACAAATTAAAAAAAAAAAAAAAAAAAAAACCCAACTAAGAAAGAATGAGAAGCGGACGACAATAAAGAACGCAAAAAATAGATGATTTTTAGTTGTGAAATAGAATGATATATGAAGGAAGTAAACAGGCACAGAAGTCCCAGAGGGCAGCCGAAAGGTAGCCTACTATTTCAATTGATGTCCAGGAGGAAAAGAATCGAGGATGGAGGTGACACGAGAGAGAGAGAGAGAGAGAGAGAGAGAGAGAGAGAGAGAGAGAGAGAGAGAGAGAGAGAGAGAGAGAGAGAGAGAGAGAGAGAGAGAGATGTTTTTTTCACTGAGAGAGAGAGAGAGAGAGAGAGAGAGAGAGAGAGAGAGAGAGAGAGAGAGAGAGAGAGAGAGAGATTTATTTGAGGGAAAGGAATAAGCACAAAAGTCAGTTTTTTTTGTTTTTTTGTTTGTTTGTTGTTGTTTTTTTTTTGGTTTTTTTTTTTTTGTTTTGTTTGTTGTTGAGAGCACCGAAGAGAGGAGCACCAGCGAGCATGTGCCCCCGAGAGTTGTTTTTGTTTGGCCCACCCAGCCCCCAGGCAAAGGAAAGATATCCAAATACAAAAAAGAAAAAATTGCAGAGAACTACATATCAACTCATATATAACAATGAACATATAACAAATTTAGAATGGGTAACGCGATATGTATCAAGAGGAAGAGTTTGTGGGAGGCTGGGAGGGAGGAAGGGATAGAGAACGACCAAGAGAGAGAGAGAGAGAGAGAGAGAGAGAGAGAGAGAGAGAGAGAGAGAGAGAGAGAGAGAGAGAGAGAGAGAGAGAGAGAGATCGCAGTTCTTCAACCAAAAAAGGAAAAGCACGTATTTCCAGGCATCTGGTATCTTTTAAAATCAAAAAGAAAATAAGTACACACTAGTCACACGACAGTTGCAGGGCTGGATACTGGTAAGAGGTTTCATGGCATTAGCACTAGCAGAATCAAAACGTGTTGAACAATAATTGATTGAAGAGAGAATTTGTGCGTGTAGGAATAATTTCCTGGCACGAAGGTTTAGGAAATGCTTAATCCTTCACAGCAGAAATATTTGTCCGGATATTGATTTACATAAACTGTGAAGGTGATAAGACCAAGAAAGATCAACACATACGCCTAAAACTCGATGGCTATCCACCACTTCAATTTTCTGATTGACAAAACAGATGGAGACTGCGTGGTTATGTTTTGTCTTCTTTGTGTTGTTGTTGTTATCAGCGTTAGTTTTGTTTTATTAGGATTCAGAGACATGTGATTTTACATTGCACCAGTTGCTTAAAATATCTGCATTCTTCCGTAATGAAGTGAAAACAGCTTCTAGGCTGGATCGAATTACTTGTTTGGACAGTGGTATCATCACAAACGAGTTCACACGAATCCTCAATATGAAGAGGGAGATCATTTATATAAACTGAGAACAGCAACGAACCTAACACAGAACCCTGGGGTACGCCATTTTGGCCAGATAGCTTCTCTGATGAATTGTTGTTGACACATACGATTTGTTGACGGTCTTCTATGAATGATGTGATTGGTTGGAAGGTACTTCCTGTTATACTATATAATGAAAGCTTCCCGCATAATAAGTCGTGGTCAGTTACATCAAAAGCCTTTGCAAAATCAACAAAAAGTGCGCCACAATATATATATATATATATATATTTGTTTTCATTAATACAGGCGAGCCATTGATCTACTAGGCTTGCAAGTCCTGTATGACAAGAATGATTTTTTTCCCTGAATCCCGATTGATCCTGATCCCTGCTTGGGTCAGGACGTCCTTTTTTGTGATGTGTTCCAGCCAGGTGATGCCCAGGAGTCTTTCTGAGGCAGCGCAGGTTGAAGGCGTTCAGTCTGCGTTCTTGTCGAAAGTACAGGGCCCATACTTCGCTTCCGTAGAGAAGAGTGCTCAGCACGGCAGGCTTGGTACACTTTCACCTTGGTATTTGACGTTAGCGTGGTGTTGTCCCAGACTCTCTTCGCTAGACGGGCCATTGCTGTTACTACCGAAGTGGCCGTATGGTCAATGGGTTTACCATGCTCACGCAGTGACGATTACTTATGAAACTGAAACCCAAACCGAAACGCCTGCATAACGGGATGTTAGGTACCTTTAGGCTGATTCAGTTCTGTCTTTTTTTGCATGAACATGCTATATCTACCCACCCCCACCCCCCCCACCACCCATCTTTTCACCCATCTTTTCAAGACAGCTCTATACATGAAGCTACGAACAAATGGAAGCATGTCCTATACTTCTCTATGCCGTTCTAAAAAAACATTTAATTGTAACCACAGCAATAGTAATGATTATTGTCATTGTTATTATATACAATAGTAATAGTAACAACAGTAATAATATGATAACAATACAACAACAACAAACATAATAATAATATGATGATAATAACGATACTGATAATAATAGCAATCATCATCATCATCATGATAATAGTGACGAAGACAATGATGATGACGATGATAACGATGATGATAACAAAATCACTATAAAAACTTGAACTAGTTTCTCTAGATTCCTTTGGAAGGGATAGGCATTTTTTTTTTCTGTTTGAACATGTATTGCAAGCGACAGATTTAGGAGATCATAGGGATTCTGGAATCGCTAACTTTCTCTCTCCCATCCCCAGCTCCTCTCCTGGCGATCTAACTTAATAATGATAAATAATAATCGATAATTGTATAGGGGCTCGATATCTCCGGACTAGGCTCTCCGGTATCCCAATGATCCCCTGGGTCCCTCTTACCTATCCTGGCGTGATCTAACGGGCCAGGTGATGCCCTGATTCTCCGAGTCGTTTCCCGTGTCTCGATATTTCCATATCGTAGCGCATATTCCTCCGTGCATAGAGACCAAGCATCTAAGCCTTTACAATCCACACTCGTTTACACAACGCAAGGGCCTATGCATGCCTGTTCTAGGTCGTGCCAACTGAAGAGTTGCCAGTTGGGATTCAGTTTTACGTTTGCCGAAACCCCCCGATCCAGGCGGCACCCCCACCACCCATCGTTTACAAGTGTCATTCAGTAACTCCAAATATCTCTCCTAATACCTCTTACTGACCGGTTCTAAATGGACTCCCCATAGTAAAAAGTAATTGTACCTCAACGGCAGGGTGCATGCTATGTGTAAAGTGTCATCCATACCCGCTCGGCCAACAATGAGATTCCTTCCCCAACGGTGATGATTTTACTATAACAATGCTAGCAAGCAGGCAGACCTTTGCGTGCGTTCCTACACACGGAACCTCCTGTTTACCTCCCTCTCATTCCCTGGAACCTCACCCCGGATTTATGGAGTTTCTCGAACCAACCGCTTAAGCTCCCCTCCCGCAAAAAATCTCCCTTCCTTCAGCCGAACAGCTTCTAGAAGCTCGGTTGGGTAGATACCCAACCCACGACCCCAGAAACATCCCCCCCACCCCTTGCCATTGCGTATGTGTAAAGAATCTCCAGCCCCCGGCCCAACCCATTTTACGTACCCAGAATTCGGAAAGTTCCCAAAGCAATGCCTTCTCTTTTCCGGTTTACGTATACTCATTCGAAAGACTGTACGGGCTGGAGGGAAGAACCTGAGCTATTCCGGCCCCCCGAAACGGCCGGGCGGAGAAGAAACCCAAGAACAACCAAACACTATAACAAAAGACCACACAGCAAGCAGACCTTTCCAAAACATGTACTGAGCAACAGCGGCGTGAAACCCTCTCCTTCCTCGCTCGACCCTTCCCTACCTCTCCCCCCCCCCCCCCCCCCCCTCCCCTAACTCGCCGACGGCAGCTCCCCTCCCCCCCCCCCCCACTTCTCCCCTAACCGCCGAACAGCTTCTAGAAGCCCGGTTGGGTAGATGCCGACCACCCCCCCCGTTCCATTGGGACCGCCCCCCCCCCCCCCCCGCCCCAGCCCCTCCCTCCCCCACCACCCCCCCCCCCTTGCCGTCCTTTCATTTAGCAATGCTCGATTACTTATTTAAAAGAAGAAGAACAATAACAACGGTAGAAGAAGAGATCCAAGAAGAAAACGTGGGGGAAGAAGAAGAAGAAGAAGAAGAAGAAGAAGAAGAAGAAGAAGAAGAGAGAGAGAGAGAGAGAGAGAGAGAGAAGAGAGAGAGAGAGAGAGAGAGAGAGAGAGAGAGGATGGACTCACGAGAGAGAGAGAGAGAGAGAGAGAGAGAGAGAGAGGAGAGAGAGGAATAGAGAGAGAGAGAGAGAGAGAGAAGACAATTTTTTTTTATTTACGAGGATAATAGATAAGCACTGATGTGCTTTTTTACATCCAGTCCTCGCCCTGAGTAGGCTCAACAATGCAATATAAGATAAGGCACAAAAGAAGCATGCAAAAAGTAACTAGAACTACAATACGATACGAAAGAAAAGAGAGAAAGACAAGACAGACAAGGCAAAATTCTTTATTTACGAGGATAATAGATAAGCACTGACGTACCTTTTTACATCCAGTCCTCGCTCTGAGTAGGGACTACAGCATGCAGTGAAACGGAAAAAAAAAATGTAAGAAAGCAAACAAGCAAACGAGAGAGAGAGAGAGAGAGAGAGAGAGAGAGAGAGAGAGAGAGAGAGAGAGAGAGAGAGAGAGAGAGAGAGAGAGAGAGAGGACTCACGAGAGAGAGAGAGAGAGAGAGAGAGAGAGAGAGAGAGAGAGAGACAGACAGACAGACAGACAGACAGACAGACAGAGACAAGAGACAGAGAGAAGGAACATGGACTCATCTCCTCCTAGACGAAGGATTCCCTCCTGCATTAGTAGTTACGCTTGTATTGCTTATAAGCGTTTTTGTAATGCGCTTTACTTGCCAATTATATTGCCGTTCCTGTCATTGTGTGTTTGCTTGTTTGTTCTTCAGTTTGCTGCAGTTGTTGTTAGATCTGGTTATAAGTGTGAGGCGACTGCGGGCGGAAATCTACACAAATCTGAAAAATTACTGCTAAAGCTCCGCCCCCCCCCCCCCTCCCCCCCCCCCCCCCACACTCCCTCCCCCCCCCCCCCCCCCCAAAAAAAAAAAAAAAAAAAAAGAAAAAAACGATCACAAGACAGTTGTTGTTGTTGTTGTTTGTTGTTGTTGTTGACAGCCCTGACATGACCCTCATGGCTGGCTAGGCGAGTGGTAAAACAATGCGTCACGTCGACAGACAAAAGCGATAGTTATCCCCACATTCTGACTGCAACACACGCGTTTTTTTCTTTTTTTTTTTTTTTTTTTTTAATTTTTTTTTTTTTTTTTTTTATAATCCTTTCTGACTCTCCAGGCAGACAACCAGAAGTAACCCCATAAACATCCTTCCTTGGTGTGCGTCTTGTACACTATCGCCGTCTAGGCAACAGATGAAAAATGACCCGCATTCCTTGGCTTGTCCACTCGCGCACAATGAATGTCGACATAAGCTGTTCACCATAATACCCGACTGGCGGCGACTTCGGCTTCTGTGCAAACTTCCTTCTCGTCAGATGGCGCAGATCGTACACGACAGCTGAAACTTTTCTTACTGCACGAACATCACGCTACACGGCACAGAAGATGACCTGACCTGACCTGACCTGACCTGACTTGACCTGACCTGACCTTCTGTCTTGACCTTGTCTGACCCGACCGGAAGTGGCCTAGTTCCGTCCTGGCGTGGTCATGATTGAGGATATGGGATAACAGAGGATATTAGAACTGATTAAAGCTTGTCAAAGAAACAAAGTTAAAAAAACAACAACCCCCCCCCCCCCCCCCCCCCCCCCCCCCCCCCCCCCCCCCCCCCCCTCCTGGGACAGCAGTCCAAAGAGCCGATACTTCTGCGAAAGCTGTACAGAGGATGGATCCACTCTTTTTTGATCCGGATCGACATTAAAATATAACAGCTTTGTCTTTATGTTATTTCTATTTTCCACATCAAGTTTTGTTCAAATCATTCGTAGCTTTTGTGGAATCTTGTTGACAGACAGACAGACAGACAGAGGAAAGCAAGCCAGCCAGCAGAGGCATGCGCAGCTGGAAACATATATATATATATATATATATATATATATATATATATATATATATATATGAGCAGATGTCATTAGTTTTTTAGTTTTCCGGTTTATCAGGAAAGCCTTGCACATGAAGTTGTCCACCAGATTCAGGTCTTGCAGTTTGCACATGTTGGGAACTAAAGTGCGCGCATCAGCAGTGGAGATTGTGACAGCAAAACGCATTGTGCTGTTGATAATATTAGACCTGGAAATTCTCTGTCCAGCAGCCTGATCGTATGGTCTTCTTCTTCTTCTTCTTCTTCTTCTTCTTCTTCTTCAGCGTTCGACAGCTACGCAGCTACAGCCGGACTGAAAGGATGGCGGCAAACTCAGCCATCCAGCCGAGATCGCTGGCAGTCCCCCAGAGTTCTGTCTTGAGGTCCGCCCTTCTGGCCAGGCTGGCACTCGTCTCTGCTCATTGAGAGGACAGTCCTGGAGGACATGTGCAGGTGTCTGGTCGGCTTGTCCACAGGGACACAGGGCTGAGTCTGCGGCTCCTATCCTCTTGAGGTGGGCACGCAGGCCACAATGCCCAGTGTGCGCAAGTGGAAAATGGTCGGTTGGTGTTTCCTCTCCAGTGTGTGGATGGGGTCCTGTAGTGTCTTATAGCCTTGGTTCATTTTTGAACCCAGCCAGCTCTGAAGGAGAGACTTAACTCCTCATATGCGGTTGGGGGAGTTGGCTGGGGGATCTGGCTGAGGGAGCTGGCTTCTGACTTTCACTAATCGGTCAGCATGCTCGTTTCCAGGGAGACCAACGTGGGCGGGGACTCACTGGAGGGTAGTTGGAGCTTTTGGGGGTCAGAGTGGCAAGGGAGGCCTTAAGGGATTGGATCAGAGGGTGGGGATCGGGGAGTCGAGGGCCTGGAGAGTGGACATGGAATCAGTGAAGATAGGCGATACTGGTGAGGGATTTTCCTCAGGTGGAGAGGTAGTGTGTGCCGCTTCTTTGATGGGATCGTGTGGTCGAAAGACTACATCAGCTCAGCCCCCCCCCCTCCCCCCCCCCCCCCCCTTCATCTCCCTTTTCTCACCTTTCTCATTTCCGCTGAACAAATTTTGTTGGTGTCAC
This sequence comes from Conus betulinus, assembly GCA_016801955.1. Classification (NCBI taxonomy): domain Eukaryota; kingdom Metazoa; phylum Mollusca; class Gastropoda; order Neogastropoda; family Conidae; genus Conus; species Conus betulinus. Next base: position 49,249 of record JADBJO010004051.1, on the reverse strand, counting down.
CTGCCACATTCCTCCCACCGTTCCTCCAGACCCAATTTCTCATCTCTGAATGACATTCTGAAGCAGTGCATTTCCGTGTGACACAGTTTGACAGCTGATAAAAAAAAAGAAAAACAAAGGTGAAGAAAAAGAAAACAGAGAAGAAGAAGAAGAAGAAGAAGAAGAAGAAGAAGAAGAGAAGAAGAAGAAAACGAACCCTCACCTCCTCTGACGAAACGATCCCACCTTTTTAAAAAAAAAAATTTTTAATTTTTTTTTTACAATTCCGCCAATGCTTGTCACCATGTTTCTGTTGTTGTGGAGTTCTTTTGTGTTGAGGTTTTATTGTTATTTTCGTTATTGTTCATGTTACTGTTCTTTTTCTTTTTTTTTTTTTGTGCTGTTGTTATTAATGATGCCAATGCATGGTGGACACGGGTTTTGCGAGGCTTTCCTGATTAAACGAAGTGGTGTCGGGATGTCAGACAAAAGCAATTGCTAATCCTACATTTGGGCTCAAACATACGTTTGTAATCCTTTCTGACTGTCTGCGCATCCAGCCAGAAACAAAACGGATACACAATCCTTTTCTTGACGTGCGCACGTCATGTCCGCTACGGCCGTCTCCTACGGATGAAAATTCAGCAGGGTTTCTTGGCTTACCCAGTCGTACAAATGAATTGTGTTGGCATAAACGTGTTCACCATACCCGCTGGGTATTCTTCTTCTTCTTCTTCTTTTCTGCATACGCAAACTGATACTCCTGCGGACACTCCCTGTATGGACAGGCAAGGATTAATCTCATCTACCCAACAATGGGAGTGGAGTTTTGTGTGCATGACCGTTTCTTTTTATCCCGCCATGAAGGCAGCCACACTCCATCTTCGGGGAAGGCGCATGCTAGGTGTCACGTGTCATCCATACCAACGGCCAAACTGGCCTTCTCTTTTTGAAAGTTGGTGATGGGAATTTTACGTGCGTGCAAGATGTTATGCGTGCGTTCACACACGGAACCTCGGTTTATAGTCTCATTCGAAGGACTGTATGGGAAATGGAGTCAGAACCAATGTTAACTCCGAGGGGAAAATCCCCCTGTACCGAAACGGCCTGGTGGAGATTCAAACCCGCAACTCTTGGATTACGAGTCCGGCGCTCTACCAACTGAGCTATTCCGGCCCCCGCCCGTTTGGGTATGAATTCGGCAGCAGCTGTCCGGCAGCCTGATTTTTGACATCAGACATATATCGTAAATACAATTCAAAACTTCGCTTGCTGCACGAACATCACGCTACGTCCACGGAATATGACCTGACTTGACCTGCCCTGACCTTGTCTGACCTGATCGGAAGTGACCCCGTTTGTTCCGTCCTGGCGTGGTCATAATTGAGGACATGGGACGACAGATGACTTACTTACCTAGACTTAGATGCTCCGCGTCTTGCGACGCATGCTGCAGTCAAGGCGCTCCACTGTGCACAGTCCTCAGCCAGTTTACTAGTGTCACTCCATCCTCTGTCAACGAGTATGAGGTCTCTCTCCACTGTCTGTCGCCAGCTCATCCTGGGTTGTCCTCTTTTTCTCTGGCCTGCTGGGGTCCATTTCATGGCCTGGTTTGCAGGTCTTGATGAGGGTCATCTCAACACATGACCCAGCCAGTGGAGGCGCTGTCCGCAGACGATGGTTGACAAGGGGAGCTGACGGACGGATGTACACAAGTACTAATTGACACATGGTCAAAGAAACATGAAGCCCCCCCCCCCCCCCCCCACCCCCAAAAAACAAAAAAAAAAAAAAAACAAAAAAAAAAAAAAAAAAAAAAAAAAAAAAAAAAAACGAAAAAAATTAAAAGAGCAGCCCAGACAGAGCACATTTCTACCAAGGCTGTACGGATCCCGGATACCCATTGATCCGGATCTGCATCAAAATGTAACAGTTTTGTCTTCAGAACACGTTCCATCTTTGGATTGTCTGCATTACCGGGCGCCTCGTTTCACAGCCATGTTTTGGCATTTTTTTTCCGTCTCCAGTTCAGCTAAGTTGACTGATAGGGCTAAATTGCACTGAGCGCTCTATCCAATGCCATTATTTCGTCCGATCAAAACGGCGAGGTCACTCTCGTTGAACACAGGCTGTAACTCTGATGACCTCCCTTGCAGAGTATGAAAAATCGTCCATTGAAAAAAATCGTGGTATAGTGTGGTGTGTCGTGGATTTAGCTTCTCTTGTTCTTAAAAAAAAAAAAAAAAAACACACACACACACACAAAAAAAAGGGTCTTCGCCAACAGGGAAAGTGAATTTGACGAGATTGACGATGTTTTCAGCTGTGAGCGCAAAAGTCTGATGAGAGTTATGTTCTCTTCGTTTCGTCATTATACTCTTGGTGGTGGAATATTGAAGCGGCCCATTAGTGTCTAGAACCAAGTAGATAGGAAGAAATGAATTAGGAATTCTAAGAATAACAATTCAAAACTCTCTCTCTCTCTCTCTCTCTCTCTCTCTCTCTCTCTCTCTCTCTGAGTGTGTGTGTGTGTGTGTGTGTGTGTGTGTGTGTGTGTGTGTGTGTGTGTGTGTGTGTGTGTGTGTGTGTGTGGTGTGTGTGTGTGTGTGTGTGTGTGGTGTGTGTGTGTGTGTGTGTGTTGTGTGTGTGTGTGTGTGTCTTCTTCTGTCTGTCCGACTTTCTTCTTCTTCTTCTTCTTCTTCTTCTTCTTCTTCTTCAAAACTGAAGAAAGAAATAAAGAAAGACAGCAGACATGGAAAGGGAGGCTAAAACATAGCAGAACAGTGTCGCGGGCAGCTGATGAATTCCCTGACTGCCATGACGTGACAAACACACTACTGTCATCAACATTAGCACTGGAGGTGACGACAATGATAGCTGCTTTTGCTCTGCCTGTGTGAACGTGACAGGAGTGTCTGTCTGTCTGTCTGTCTGTCTGTCTGTCTGTTGTCTTGTATATTGCACGTCTTTCTCTTCTCTTTCTGCTTCCTTTTTTTCTTTTTCTTTCTTTTGTTGATGTTGTTGTTGTTCTGTTTGTTTGTTCTGCTGTTTACTTTTTACTTTGTTTTTTTTTTTTTTGTTTTTTTTTTTTTTTCCCTTCTTAAAGTTGGTTCCAGTTCCTCCGTCCCTCCCTCCCTCCTCTCTCTCTCTCTCTCTCTCTGTCTGTCTGTCTGTCTCTCTCTCTCTGTCTCTCTCTCTCTCTGTCTCTCTCTCTGTCTGTCTGTCTCTCTGTCTCGCTCTGTCTCGCTCTCTCTCTCTCTCTCTCTGTCCTCTCTCTCTCTCTCTCTCTCTGTCTCTCTCTCTCTCGTCTCTCTCTCTCTCTCTCTCTCTGTCTCTCTCTCTCTCTCCTCTCTCTGTCTCTCTCTCTGTCTCTGTCTCTGTCTCTCTCTCTCTCTCTCTCTCTGTCTCTGTCTCTCTGTCTCCTCTCGTCTCTCTCTCTCCTCTCTCTCTCTCTCCTCCTTCTCTCTCTCTCTCTCTCTCTCTCTCTCTCTCTCTCTCTCTCCTCCTCCTTGTTCTTGTTATTGTTCTTGTTTTATTCTTCTTGCTGTTGTGGTCGTTCTTCTTGTTCTCCTCCTCCTCCTCCTCTTCCTCCTCCCCCCCCTGCTCCTACTCCTCCTCCTTGTTGTTGTTGTGCTCTGCTTTCTTCTTCTTCTTCTTCTTCCTCTCTCTTTTCTTCTTCTTCTTCTTTCTTCTTCTTCTGGTTTGTTGAAGATAACCAAGGTGTCGAGAATATTGTAGAATTAAGGACCTGTTTTAGGCACATAATTACTGACTGTTTGCAGCAGACCTGGCATGATCATACAGGTACGAATGAAATATTCGCTCAGACTACACTTACAGACCTGTGGTGTGAGTCTTGATGCTGACGACGACGACGACGACAACGACGACGGTGATGATAATGACGACGACGACGATGATGGTCATATTGATGTTGTTGTTGTTGTTGTCATTGTCATTACGGATTCATAGAACTATTTATACATAAAGATAAAATTGATAATGCAAGGGTGTGGATATTGCTCAAATAGACTGTTGAAAGCACACACACACACACACACACACACACACACACACACACACACACACACACACACACACACACACACACACACACGTCTTCATCTTTTATCACTGTGAATTTTATTATTGCATAGACCTGTATAAATTTGCACTCAGAGAGAGAGAGAGAGAGAGAGAGAGAGAGAGAGAGAGAGAGGGTGAAAACAATGAAAAAATTGTCAGTAGCCCCCCCCCCCCCTTCGCAACA
>JADBJO010004051.1:17500-30000 GCA_016801955.1 Conus betulinus | reverse complement strand
TTTACCAGAATAGCCATTACTAACGGTTACACCAGCCCAAGACAGTTTTTCCTCTTTATGGAATATCTCACGCGTATTCAGGATAAACTGGGAGTCTCTTGTCTTGTTTTTTTCCCCTCCACTCTGTTTTCTTTCTTTTTTCTGTTTTTTTTTTTTAATTGCCCTTTGCTTATCATACAAGTCTGTATGTTTTTATTAGAGATTAACATTCTCTTGTGGTCTTTCATAGTTTAGCGTGCCAGACAGAGCGTAGTAGTAGTAGTAGTAGTAGTAGTAGTAGTAGTAGTAGTAGTAGTAGTAGTAGTAGTAGTAGTAGTAGTAGTAGTAGTAGTAGCAGTGATAATAATAATAATAATGACAATAATAATGATGATATACAATACTAGTTATGATAATGATACTTATAGTAATAATAATAATAATGATAACGATGATGATGATGATAATAATAATAATAATAATAATAATGATAATAGAAGTAGTAGTAGTAGCAGTAGCAGTAGCAGTAGTAGTAGTAGCAGCAGCAGCAGCAGTACAGCAGCAGCAGCAGCAGTACAGCAGCAGCAGCAGCAGTACAGCAGCAGCAGCAGTACAGCAGCAGCAGCAGTACAGCAGCAGTAGTAGTAGTGATAATAATAATAAGAAGAAGAAGGATACAACCCCTATGTGCTTAAGCGGAAACTAGAAATAACTCCCGTTTTGACCGTGTGTGTTTTTCTTTTTATGATTTTCTTTCTTTTTCTTTCTTTCTTTTCTCTATCTCTTTCCTTTTTTCTTCTTTTTTTTTTTCTTTCTATCTTTCCTTTCCTCTTTCTGTTTTTTTCAGAAATCAAGCGAGGGGATAGGCGTGTGTAGACGGTTTAGAGGGAGAAGGAAGAGGAGGGCGAGGTGTAGGGGGTTAAGGAGGTATAATCGTTTGCAGACGACTTTTCCTTCTATAATTTCCTTGATGTTTGCCTAGAGATCCCAGACTTAAAAAACGCTTGAGCTTTCTAATTGAAAAAGGAAAAAGAAAAGGAGGAAAGGCTGAATTGAATGGACATCTGCTCAACTATTCTCTCTCTCTCTCTCTCTCTCTCTCTCTCTCTCTCTCTCTCTCTCTCTCTCTCTCTCTCTCTCTCTCTCTCTCTCTCTCTCTCTCTCTCTCATTTCCTTCCTTCAGAACAAAGGCATTATATCATGTATAAGCTGGTGTCTTTTTGATAATGTTTTTCATTCAATTGTATCTTCTTTTCACAGCTTTTGCCACCTGTGGCGGCAGTATTACTGTCTTTTGACCACATTTCCCCCTTCATCATATTATTGTCTTGTCACAGAATACAAATGTATCTACTCTTGCCTTGTGTTTGTATCTTTTGATTGTGTTTTTCATTCCGTCATTCTTTCTATTGGCAGTAAACAGCAATGCGTGTTGATGTTCTTTGATCGTGTTGTCATTCCGTCTTGTATTTGTTCTTTTATTCCATCAGTCTTTCTGTTCATAGAAAACAGCCATGTAGTAGTGTGTCGTTTTGTCGTGTTTGTCATTTCTTCATTCTTTCTGTTCACAGAAAACAAGCATGCATTGGTGTCTTTTGTTCGTTTTTTTTTTTTTCTCCTTCTTTCTTTTTTTCATTATTCTTACTATTTACAGGAAACATCCATGTGCGTTACAGTCTTTTGATCGTGTTTTTCATTCCTTCATTCTTTTGTTTTTCATTCCAGTATTCTACTGTTTTTCATTCCATTATTCCTGTTTCCCTTTCATCAAATATTTTGTTTTTCATTCTATGATTCTTTCGTTTTTATTCCATGATTCTTCTGTTTTTAATTCTGTCATATTTCTGTTTATTATTCCGTTATTCTTCCTATCCTTTGTAAACAAACGTGTCTTGGTGTCTTTTTATCGTGCTTTTATCATCCAATTCTTCTTTTGGTTTTGATTTCATCACCCTTTCTATTCATAGGAAACAGCTGTGTTGCTGTCTTCTGTTCATGTTTTTCTTCCCATTATTCTCTATTCTCAACGCACAGCCATGACCTACTTTCGTCATGTGTCGCTGTCTTTTGATCGTATTTTTTTTCATTCCGTCATTCTGTCTTTTCACAAGACACAACCTTTCTTCCTTCCGTCGTTCTGGCTTTTCACAGAACACAGCCATTACCAATTCATGCCACGTTGTGGTGACTCTGGATTGCGTATTTCATTCTGCCATTATTACTATTGACAGGACATAGCTGTCATCTACCCTCGCCGTGTGTTGCTGTCTTGATCACTTTTTTCCCCCCATTCCGTTATTTCTTCTATTCTCAAGGCAGTCATCAGCTACTCTCGTCATGTTTTGTTGACTTCTGATCGTGATTTTAATTCTGTCATTGTTTCTATTCACAGGAGACGGCCATCCCTCACGCTCGCCATATTTTAGTGTCTTTTGATCGCGGTTTTTTTTTTTTTTTTTTTCTTTCTTCATTCTTTTTTTTATTCAGAACACATAGTCATTCCCTAATCTCGTCGTGTTTTGGTGTCTTTTGATCGCGTTTTTTTCATTCTCTCATTCTTTTTATTCATTAGACATCATTCCCTAATCTCGTCGTGTTTTGGTGTCTTTTGATTGGGTTTTTTTTTTTTCATTACGTCATCCTCTTTATTCAGAAGACATAGCCCTTCCCTAATCTCATCGTGTTTTGGTGTCTTTTGATTGCGTTTTTTTTTTTTTTTTTTTTCATTCCGTCATTCTTTTTATTCAGAAGACATAGCCCTTCCCTAATCTCGTCGTGTTTTGGTGTCTTTCGATTGCGTTTTTGTTTGTTTGTTTGTTTTTTTTTCATTCCGTCATTCTTTTTATTCAGAAGACATAGCCCTTCCCTAATCTCGTCGTGTTTTGGTGTCTTTTGATTGCGTTTTTGTTTGTGTGTTGCTTTTTTTTTTTTTTTTCATTCCGTTCATTCTTTTTATTCAGAAGACATAGCCCTTCCCTAATCTCGTCGTGTTTTTTGTGTCTTTTGATCGCATTTTTTTTCATTCCGTCATTCTTTTAATTCAGAAGACATAGCCGTTCCCTAATCTCGTCGTGTTTTGGTGTCTTCTGATCGTTTTATTCATTCTGTCATTCTTTCTAATCCCAGACACAGCTGTTATCTCATCTCATCGTGCGTAGCTGTCTTTTGATCGCGTTCTTTCATTCCGTCATTCTGTCTATTCCTAAGGCTCACTTATGACCTACTCACGCCCTGTGGTGGTGTCTTTTGATTTTTTTTTCATTCTGTCGTTCTGTCCATTCCCAGGACACAGCCGTGACCTACTCACGCCCTGTGGTGGTGTCTTTTAATTAATCTTTTTTTTTCATTCCGTCGTTCTGTCTATTCCCAGGACACAGCTATGACCTACTCACGCTCTGTGGTGGTGTCTTTTTAATCTTTTTTTTTTTTCATTCCATCATTCTGTCCATTCCCAGGACACAGCCGTGACCTACTCACGCCGCGTGGCGGTGACCTATGACCGAACAGGTGCTCACCCCACAGACCAGGTACTGACGGTGTCATGTACCGTCCCCTTCCTGCCCCCCGCCACCCCCCCGCCGTGAGTGCCTCTTGTCTGTCCGTCTGTCTGTCCCTCTTTGACCTTCTCTGTCTGTCTCTCTGTGTCTTTGTCTCTCTGTCTGTCTGTCTGTCTGTCTGTCTGTCTGTCTGTCTGTCTGTCTCTCTCTCTCTCTCTCTCTCTCTGTGTGTGTGTGTGTGTGTGTGTGTGTGTGTGTGTGTGTGTGTGTGTGTGTGTGTGTGTGTGTGTGATGGTAATGTTGCTTGTAGCCCAGCCGAACGTAAAGGGCCGTATCGGGGCCGTCATGGCGCCCAGCTCAACTCATAAGTCATTAAAAAAAAAAAAAAAACCACCTCACATTCACAAAAACTTTAATATACACCTAATAACACACCGGAACCTTTGTTAAAAATCCTTCTTCCGTGAAATCTTAGATCACATGAAAAATGTTAATCTCTTTCAGGAATTCAGAGATCACATAAGGTGGGTCATCTCTGAACAAGGTTGTCATGGAGTCTGCTGTACAATATTATGTCTCACATCATGCAAATCCTAACACTCTAAAAGAACATGTTTCATTGTGAGTGGTGCATGACATTGAATGCACCATGGAGCTTCTTCACCTTTTAAAAGATAAGAATGGGTGTAAACGGAGTGTTCTGTATGCAAACGGCACAAGACTGTTTCTTCTTTCCTTTCCGGCCGCCTCGAGAACATGGTAAAAACTCTTTCATGTTTGGACGGATTTTTACAATTTGTTATCCGTCTGCAAGTTCCGTTCCTCTTGCCAGAGGTCTTTGACATATGCATATGTTTTGGGTTTCAGATCAGTGTGAGGGATAGACAATCTGCTCAACTCTATCTTTGTGGCAGTCTTGGCAAGTTGATCAATCATTTCGTTGCCTCGAATATCCATATGGCTGGGAACCCGAGCAAAAACTATATTGTGTCCTTCTGATTTCAGAGAGGTGCACAGTTCGAATATTTCAACAGTTGGGGGTGCTTGAGGCTACGGCTGGTAATGGCCTCCAAAGAGGGGATAGCAAAACAAACAAACAAACAAACAAAAACAAAACATGACAAAACAAACCGTAAAAAAGAAAAGTCTTTTCGTGTGTGTGTGTGTGTGTGTGTGTGTGTGTGTGTGTGTGTGTGTGTGTGTGTGTGTGTGTGTGTGTGTGCGTGCGCGCGCGCGCGCGCGTACATGCGCATGTGCGTGCGTGCGTGCGTACGTGCGTGTGCGTGCGTGCGTGTGTGTGTGTGTGTGTGTGTGTGTGTGTCTTTTTATCAGCTTAAGATTATTCTGATGAAGGCTTCAATCCAGAAACACAATCGTGACCCCCCCCCCCCCACACACACACACACACCCCTTCTCCTCTATTCCCCCTTCCTATCCCCTGTGACTCGTACAAAAGATGACTCTCTCTATTGTTGTTGCTGAACAGGACGACAACCCCACCCCAAACGAACCCCCATGGCCGCTGACCCAGCAAAGCGCCCACCACCCATCCCAGCCCCACGGCCCCTCCCATCTCCATCTCCTTCACCCGCACTGAGGGCCAGTGGAGCTGCTTCCGACCCTCCACCCCCTGCCTGGGAAGTGGTAGCGTCTGCAGCGTCACGGGCACCTGCCAGTGTGGTGCTTTGTGGGCGGGGTTACAGTGCACCATTCCAGAAGGTAAGAATCTGTTGCTCGTCTTTGATGCTTCCTGACTTTCTGATGCCCCCCCCCCCCCCCCCCCCCTCCCCCTGTTCTGCCTTTCGTTGTTGGTGTAGCACGCCATTTTCTGTATTCTGACGGGAAGTTGTTCATAAAGGTCAATGCGCGTGCGCAGGAAGTGCCTCCAGCGGGACGATTTGAGCAAGGATCTAAACAAAACAAAACAAGGCAGAACAGAACAGAACAAAACAAAACAAAAACAAACAAAAACAACAAAAAAAAAAAACCGCCTGGAAGTTAATTCACATTATTCAATAAACTTCATTCCCAGGATTTAAAAAAAAATTCATTTATTAATTTTGTTTTGCTGTTTGCCTGTTTGTTTGTTGTCTCCCCTCTCCCTCCCTCTCTCCCCTCCCCCCCCCCCCCCCCCCCCCCCCCCTCTCCAATTTTTAAGTCGGTAAGTTCTCACGTCACCCTCCAGTATCTCTCGATTCTGCAAAGGTTTCACTGACTATGAAATCACACGCATGCACGCACACACGCACGCTCTCTCTCTCTCTCTCTCTCTCTCTCTCTCTCTCTCTCTCTCACACACACACACACACACTCACTCTCTCTCTCTCTCACTCACACGCGCGCGCGCTCGCTCGCTCGCTCGCACGCACGCACGCACGCGCGCGCGCGCGCGCACACACACATACATACACACTCAACTTTATTACTAAAAAGAATGGTGGGAAGGATGAAAGAGAGGGAAGGAAGCGGGGTAGAGGACGGGGTGTGGGGGGGGGGGGGGGGGGGGTGGCAAGGAGGGGGGAGGGGGAAGGGGGGGGAGGGCACACGCTGAAATAATGGACCTTTTTATCTGGCGGAACTAAAGCAGTCGTGAGATTTGTTTCACATCGGTATTGCATAGTGTGCGACACAAGTCCACTCAAGTGTATTCTGTCGTTTAGAATGATTACAGTACATTACAAAATTGTTTAACGGCGCAAGTTTACGCTTCTCTCTCTCTCTCTCTCTCTCTCTCTCTCTCTCTCTCTGATAGTTCATTCACTTTTAAAGTCGCTTATCATAATTATCTTTTCTTTTTCTAATTTGTTACTTTTTTTTCCCACTTCATTGATGGCAAGATGTAGAAAAAAAAAAGAAGAAAAAAGGCCTGTATTGTGCCTATTCTCCTTTAATAATAAGAAAAAATTCGTTCGTTCGTTCTCTGCTTTATAGGCTGATGCAATTCACGCACCCTATCACTATTTAATAATAAATAATAATAATAAAATCGAGCTTATATAGCGCTCTTCGATGAGAGAAGAAGACTCATCTTCAGAGCGCTTCACAATACAAGAAAAATAAAAGTTTCCATAAACATTGCACAATATTGAGAAAAAGGCATCAAAACAATAGGTCACAAAGCAAGCACTAAAACAGATGCACAAGCCACATCCCACCCCCACCCCCCCACCCCCCGCCCCGCCCCGCCCCACTCTATCCTTCCCCACCTTAAAAAGAAAAAAAAAATCTATATCGTACCGCTCATTTTCTTCACCTTTGTACGTTAAATTTGCCAAAGGAAGGTGCCCTGCTACAACAATGAACATTGCTCATTTTTTCTGGTGCTGGACCTAATCAGAAGAATCCTCATTGATCTGACCCGTTGGAATTGACCGAGTTCTCCCATCAAGTTTGCAAAAGCTTTGTTGACTGACCAGGCGGCATCGAACAAGTAGGGTAAGTCTTGCTCCCTTAAGAAAGCCTAACATAGACTAATTTTTATTCAAGACTGGCGCAGCCTTTTAATCTTGAATAAAGTCAGACGAATACAAAGACGAACAATCTAATAGTGGGGGAAAACAAGCACAGGCCAACAACCCTCCGTCATCACAGTAATAACTTGGCAAAGATTTGAACTTAAAGCAGGGGGGTGGGGTGGGGTGGGGTTGGGGGGTTGGTTGAAGATGAAGAAAATGGGAACATAAAATGAAGAAAATTTGTTATGAATATGAAAACTCTTCACTAGCTGCGTGAGGGAATCATCATAATCCCTTCTTGAAGGCAGATCTATTTGTATTGTCTGCTCCTAGGCCTTTGGACCGCTGGATCGGACTCGTCAGGGAGACACGGCTGATTGTGTCTGTGCTCCTGGCGTCAAATAGAGACACACCACAGTCCATAAGACTGTGGTGTTGTCACCACCAAGGGTTAAAAAAAAAAAAAAAAAAAATCCAACAGCACCCCCAAAGCAGCCAGCGAAGGGTAGCAAATGAAACCAAAACAAAATTGTGGGGAGGAAAAAAGTTGCTGAAAAGCTAAAGACATCATGCAAACAGTATAAAAATGACCAGCAGGTAATATAACAAAACGAACACGATGATAGGAATGGTTGAATTTTACGTCCTCACAGCGAAAACTTTTTACGTACACAGTTTGTTGCCGCACGATTGAACGTACCAATCTGACTTTTTTTTTTTTTTTTTTTTTTTTCAGAAGCGATCAACTCAGGGGAGTGCACCCTCACTACGCTCAACCCGTGCGACCCCGTTGGCGGCGTGTGCTATGACAGCGGGGAGGGAGCGAAGTGCGCGCGTGCGTGGACGGTTACTATGGGGACCGTTGCCAACATCCTATGGGTTAGCAGGCTAGCTGTCTGTATGTCTGTCTGTCTTTCCCTGGTTGTTTGGCTGTGTGTCTCTTTCCATGTAACTGTGCAGGGGCGGATCCAGTACTAAAAGGAAGGGGAGGGAAGGGGTCCAAGCTGAGGTCGGGGTGCAGGAACCTAGCAGCAGATTTTTGTGACAACAGGATGGGGGTGGGGGTGGTGGGGGACGGGGAGGGGGTGGGGTGGGGGGAGGCTAAGGTTTTTCATAGTTTTGGTTAGATTTATGACACGCATGTAGGTGTGTGTGTGTGTGTGTGTGTGGGGGGGGGGGGGGGGGGGGGGGGGGGGGGGGGGGGGCACATACAGCAATATTTGTACATAACGTTTCTTCTTTTTAAATTAGTTGTGTTTAGAGCCTTATGGCCCGCAGCGTGTGCGTGTGTGTGTGCATTAATATTTATGGGTTAATATTCATTTTGTACATGATTTTCCTTTCTATTCCTTTGTTTAGAGCCATAACGCATGTGCAGTTGTGTGTGGATGTGTCTGCGAGAGAGAGAGAGAGAGAGAGAGAGAGAGAGAGAGAGAGAGAGAGAGAGAGAGAGAGAGAGAGAGAGAGAGAGTTTTTTTTTTTTTTCGTGCGCTTAGAGTTGATTTCATCAAGATTTTGCGCATTATAAATACCATAATTATTATCATCTATTCTTAAGGGTGATGAATTTGTAAGAACGGAGGAGGAAAAGGTGGGGGGGGGGGGGGGGGGGGGGGGGGGGGGGGAGGGGGAAGGGTGGGGGGGGGGTCAAGGCGGAGATTTGGTAAAGGGAGTTGGGGGAGGAGAGGGGAGGGGAGGGGAGGAGAGGGGAGGGGAGGGGAGGGGAGGGGAGGGGAGGAGAGGGGAGGAGAGGGGAGGGGAGGGGAGGAGAGGGGAGGAGAGGAGAGGGGAGGGGAGGGGAGGGGAGGGGAGGAGAGGGGAGGAGAGGGGAGGAGAGGGGGACACAGTGGTCAATGTGGTAAAAGCTGAAGGGAAGAGGAAGGAGGAGGTGGGAGAGAGGGAGGAAGGTTGAAAAATTCTGAGAATGTAGGAGAGGCGGAGGTAGAGGGGAAGGGGGGGGGGGGGGGGGGGGGAGAGAAGAGGGACAAGATGCAGACGGTTTTTTTTGTTTTTTTTTTGGGTTTTTTTTTTCAGACGGGGGAGGGTAGGAGGAAGCGGGGGCAGGGGGCGGGGGGGGGGGGGGGTGGGGTACTGGAGTTAACAAAGTGGATTGGTGGCCTTTCTGCCTGATATGGACTAGCTATCCCTGTCCATGATCCCCTGCAAATTCATACATCCCCTCTCCACCTTTTTTTTTTTTATGTCTTTCTCTCAGCTGATCAGTGCAGCCCCCCATCCGCCCCTGCTGTCTTCTTTTCTCTTTCTGTCACTCTGTCTTTCTCTCCGTGGAACTCACCCCCATCTGCCCCATCCGCCTCTGCTGTCTTCCTTTCTCTTTCTGTCTCATCTGTCTTTCTCTCAGTGGACCCCCCATCCGCCCCTGTTCTCTTTCCTTTCTCTTTCTGTCACTCTGTCTTTCTCTCAGTGGAACCCCCACCCCCCCCCACCCCACCCCATCCACCCCTGCTGTCTTCTTTTCTCTTTCTGTCACTCTCTGTCTTTCTCTCAGTGGAACCCCCCCCCCCTCCACCCCTGCTGTCTTCCTTTCTCTTTCTGTCACTCTGTCTTTCTCTCAGTGGAACCCCCCCCACCCCATCCACCCCCTGCTGTCTCCTTTTCTCTTTCTGTCACTCTGTCTTTCTCTCAGTGGAACCCCCCCCCTCCACCCCTGCTGTCTTCCTTTCTCTTTCTGTCACTCTGTCTTTCTCTCAGTGGACCCCCCCCCCCCCCCCACCCCTGCTGTCTTCCTTTCTCTTTCTGTCACTCTCTGTCTTTCTCTCAGTGGGAACCCCCCCCCCCCCACCCCCCCCCCCTCCACGTCACCCCTGCTCCCAATGCTGTCTTCCTTTCTCTTTCTGTCACTCTGTCTTTCTCTCAGTGGAACTGCCCCCCCCCCCCCACCCCCCCCCCTGCTGTCTTCCTTTCTCTTTCTGTCACTCCGTCTTTCTCTCCGTGGAACTCACCCCATCTGCCTCCTGCTCTCTTCCTTTCTCTTTCTGTCTCTCTGTTTTTCTCTCAGTGGACCCCCCCCCCCCCCAATCCTCCCCTGTTGTCTTCCTTTCTCTTCCTGTCGCTCTGTCTTCTCACAGTGGAAACCAGGGGCGTTAGAGTGGCAAAGAAACTGACCATGAGAGCATCATGAGAACACGATTAGAAGGGTTTGACTATGGTAACAACAATGATGATTACGACTCTGCTGACAATAACACTAATGATGATGATGGTAACGACAACGATGAAGAGAATGATGATGGCGATGATGATGACGAGAGCGACGACAAGAATGACAATGATGATACCGATGACGATGATGGCGAGAAAAAGAAGGACGATAATGATGACGATGACGGCGATAATACCTGTGATGGTGAATACGACGACGATGAGAACGACGAGAACGTCGACAAACGATAACTATCACGAACATGATGCTCATTATATATTCAACAACGAAGACGACGTACAACAACGATGACATCAACGAGAGTACTGCGGAGGATCAAAATGAAGACGACGACGATAATGATGACGATGACGGTAGAGAAGACGATAACAATGGCAAGGACGACTTCAGTCACGACGACGATGATGATATGATGTTGATGATAGCATCGACGACGATGTTCTGCTGTGTGTTTGCAGTGTCGACTGTGTGTGACCCTAGTCGGATGGTAGTCAACGTGTTTCCGTACGGTTACGATCCTTCGGCAGCTCTGCCTGCCCCCTCTCTCTTCCCCGCTTCCTCCTGCCAGGTATGTAGTTACTTCTGAAATATTTTTCGCTATTTCTTTCTCCCCCCCCCCCCCCCCCCCCCCCCCCCCCCCCCCTACTCCCCAAATCCACCTATTAGTTTTACAATAAACTTTGATTTGTTCTCTTTATCCGCAACACTTGGACACATTTTTTTTTTTCTTCTCCAACCCTCTGTCCCCTTCCCCCTCCCTTTCAACCCCCCCCCCCCCCCCCTACTCCATACTACTATTCCTACTTTCCATACTACTCATTTTGTACTCACTTTTTCAGCTGATCATTTTGTACTCACTGTCTCCAACTATCACCATGCTTCTCTCTCTCTCTCTCTCTCTCTCTCTCTCTCTCTCTCTCTCTCTCTCTCTCTCCCTTGAATTGTGCTGACAAATGCATTCTGCCTTTCAGTTTCATTTGTGGATTGTGCTGTGCAAGGGAAGTATTGTTTTTGATCTCTTTTCTCTCTTGTCCTGTGTGTTATTGAAAAAGGCGCTTTCGCCGAAATATCCAGAAGTTTTGTGGTGTCCTTTGTAAATGAAATAACGTCACTTTACACTTGTTCTGTGCTTGTTTGTTTGTTTGTTGTATGTTCCAGTGACATTGCAGTCTGTTTTCATCTTTTTTAAAATTTCTTTTTACATCTATCTATCTATCTATCTTTCAACCAACCTATCTATTTATCAATCTATCTATTTATCCGTCTATCTATCTATCTATCTGTCTATCTGTCTATCTATACATTCTGTCTTTCTATCTACCTACCTCTTTGTCTATCCACCTATATATCTATATATACGTCTATCTACCTTCCTATCTGTTACCTACCTATACATCTGTATTTATCTATACGTCTGTCTATCCACCTATCTGTCTATCTATACATCTGCCTGTCTATCTATCCACCTACCTCTCTATCTACCTATACATGTATCTATATATATATATGTCTGTCTGTCTACCTACCTGTCTCGTGTCTTTCTACCTATCCATCTGTCTGTCTATAAGTTTATCTGTCTACCTGCCTATCTGTCTGCCTATACGTTAATCTGTCTACCTGCCTATCTGTCTGTCTAAAGGTTTGCGATAACCGCCTCATGCTCTCAGTGAAGGGTTTTTATATTTATGATGTAACGCTCTCTCTGTATGTTTTTTTTTTCTTCAAATTTCTGTTTTCTTTTTCACACAAAACCTTCCTTTCTTTTTCTTTGTTTCTGTTTTAATCATCGCCGAGCCATTGCTGTGATGACGGAGAAACTGTTAGCCTTGGTTCTTCCATTGCTAATTTCTCTCTCTCTCTCTCTCTCCTCTCTCTCCTCTCTCTCTCTCTCTCTCTCTCCTCTCTCTCTCTCCTCTCAGACTCTCTCACACACACTCTCTCTCTCTCTCTCCACTACACACACACACACACACACACACACACACACGTACGCACGCGCACACGCACGCACGCGCGCGCGCACACGCACGCACGCACGCGCGCACGCGCGCGCATTCACACACACACACACACACACACACACACACACACACACACACACACACCACACACACACACACACAACACACACACACACACACACACACACACACACACACACACACACACACACACACTGACACACCTCGTCTAATATCACGATTAGTGGAAAGACGTTTAAATAAATCACACACACACACACACACCACACACACCACACACACCACACACACACACACACCACACACACACACACACACACACACACACACACACACACACGCGCGCGCGCGCACACACACACACAATAAATGATACGGAAAAAAACTAAAATTAACGAGGAAG
>JADBJO010004051.1:7500-10000 GCA_016801955.1 Conus betulinus | reverse complement strand
TTCAACTGATTAAAATTTTTTTTTTTTTTTGCTACGTCAGATTCATCACCATGCGTGCATAGGTCATCTGCACGTGAGATGCCGATACATACCTGAATAGTTCACAACTTAGCGTGGCACTCGCGTTTAAACGGCAATATTAATTAAAAATGTGTTTAAGTAGCATTAAAAATGCTACGATATCTTACTGCTACGGTATCTTTCAGTTTACTTTCTATTTGCTTCATGCATATATATATATATATATATACACATATACACACACACACAGAGGCATATATATATATATATGTGTGTGTGTGTGCGCGCGCGTGTGTGTGTGTAAGTGCGTGCGTGCGTGTCACAGCCCAGACTCCAATACATTCCGATCCGGAATCGGACTAGTCCAAACTAGAATCTTAATATGGCCTAGTCCACATTTAGATTCCACTTTGGTCTTCTAGCAAAAGTCTAGAATCGGAAGTCTAGTCCAAACTGGGATCTTGATATGGCCCAGACTGTATTAAGATTCTTGTTTGGACTAGTCCGATTAGGAATCGATCATCTTCGAAATTTTGAAAAATCAGGAGAAAGCGGAGTTGGGGCGAGACGGACACAGCTTTAAATTTTCATAAGAAGCCTGGGAAAGGAGGAGGATGAAGAGGAACTCATCTCAATTTTCATGAACGCGGGAGAGTAGGGGAAGGAGAGATGAAGGGGGGGGGGGGGGGGGGGGGGGGGGGGGGGGGAGTGGGTGAGTGAGGCACAGTCTTTTATCATGATTTTTTTTTTTTTTTTTGGGGGGGGGGCTCCAATACTGGGGACGTCGATGGGAGGGCAGAAGACAGTGTGGCTATTCTTTTCTCTTGTCTTTCATTTTGTCCTGCCCAGCTGGGCATATGCGTTGTCTCCCTTTGAAAACATAGTTGTGAAACATGCGCGCGTATGTACAAGATGATTTATCTGCATAGAGTGCACACACACACACACCAAAAAATTAAGTATATACATACTCATAACACAAATTATAAGAACTTGCTCTTATGTTTTAAAATGAAAAAATGGGGGAAGAAGATAAACATTCATATCTGCAGTGACAGTTCATTCTGCCTAAGTAACAGTATGTGCTTGAGAGGGCGAGTCGGGGGGATAAATAAATGCTTCTCAAATGAATCTTCAGCAAGCTTATAGTCTCCAAAAAGAAAACACTCTTCTATGGGAACAACACTCAACAACATGTAACTTAGGAACACACTCACAACATGTAACTTTTGGTCAAATACCGATATTTCGAAACCAGTAATCGCGGGAAGTGATAACCTAATTTCTCTGCCTTTTCAGTTTTAAGAAGAATGCTATCCCAGAAAAAGGCTGGTGTGCAATACCATGGTATGTTTGTTGAATTTTCAAAAAACCAACCAAAGGTGCCACCTAAGAAGCAAAAGAAAATCATGAAAGGGCAAAAACAGCTACATTTACTAGTGAAAGGTAGAAAATATAAAAAGATAACCTCTTAAGATACAAGTGCTGAGGGCCAGTTCTTGGAATGAATCCGCAAGGGACTGAATTATAATTGACTAATAAATTCCAAGGATAAGTACCGAGCACCATTCCAGCAACTTACAGAGCAGCTTGGTGTTGCAAAGACTCAAGAAATATTCAATTATAAAACAAAACTTGCGCGCAGGAGGCATGGGGTGCATTTTTTCTTGTCTCATAGATTTCGGAGTATTTTTTTAAGCGGCGGTAATATTTCTGAAAGGAGCTTGGCCTTTGAGACAGTTCATTTAAAACAAACCAAAAAAAAAAAAAAAAAAAAAAAAAAAAAGTCACATGTAGATTTCTCACAAAATCTCATGGGAAAAAAATGTCGAAGAAAGAGAAGATTCGTAGTTTTGCTTACAAACGAAGTTTTAGTCCTTAGATGGCAAATGTTACAGTTTAGTTCATTTTTTGTTCGTGAACCACAACCAAGTTCAAATCCAACTGACCAGTTGATGGGCTTTTATACACGTTGTGTGTGTGTGTGTGTGTGTGTGTGTGTGTGTGTGTGTGTGTGTGTGTGTGTGTGTGTGTGTGTTCATGCGTGTGTGTGTGTGTACGTGTGTGTGTGTGTGTGTGTGTGTGTGTGTGTGTGTGTGTGTGCGTGTGTGTGTGTGCGTGCGTGCGTTTGTGTATGTGTGCGTGCGTGTGTTCGTGTGTGTGTGTGTGTGTGTGTGTGGTCACGCAGGCCCCATGTCGTGGTCACCCTGCTGGACAAAAATGGACATGACGTGTGTGGAGCGGTCAGATTGGGCAGTACTGTGTTTTGTGAAGTTTTCACTACACCCACTGCATAACAACAGTGAGCCCCCAAATGCCGTCAACCTCCTCTGTCTGTCTGTCTGTCTCTCCGTCTGTCTGTCCGTCTGTCTGTTTGTCTGGTCTTTCTTGTCTTTCTGTCTTTTGTCATTTGTTTAAAGAAAGCGCGCGCGCGCGCGCGCGTGTGTGTGTGTGTTCGAGCGCGCGCGCGCGCGCGTGT
>JADBJO010004050.1:203913-215268 GCA_016801955.1 Conus betulinus | reverse complement strand
AGGCCCGACAAAAGCAGAACCTTCTTCCAGCAAAGAATGCATCTGGTGTTGCAGCTCTTCCTCTTACTGCTGATTCAACTTGTGAAATTCTTCAGTGATGTTTTTGTCATCTATTTCTGAGGATTTGTCCTCGCTGGGGTAGACTGTGTAGGCAGTGCTGGTGGTGATCATGGAGGGGGAGAGAAGTAATCTTTAATCAAACTGCCGTTGTCCACTCCTAAGTCTCCTTCGTCCACCATTGCTTTGGCGGTGTTTGAGGGCGAGGACAGACAGCATTTCAGTTCCTTGGAATTCCTCATTTCTGTGTAGTCTAAGTCTTTAGATTCCTGTTTGGTGTAGCCTGGCTTGGTCTTGGAAGATGGGAACAATTCAGTTGGCTTGCCAAACTTGAGCTCAAACCATTTAGGATTGTGCCGCTCATACTTCTCTGCCTGCTGCACTGCATCCAGCCACTCCTGTCCTCCTTCCAGTGCCTCAATATTACCCTGCAGTGGAAGGTTCACCTGTAAAACAGAGAGTAAGTCTTCACTTACTTTTCAGGTCACCATATCACTCTCAATCACCATTTCCCACAGGCTGTCAAATGACTAAAATCTTACAAGGAGGGTAACAAGCTAGACGGTTGTTCCAAGATCTGAGGTTTGATTCTCACGTGGGACAGCCCGGCTGGAAAGATTTTCTACAGCAAGTTAACATCTGTGAGACTCAACCCATCCAACTGACTTTTTTCATTCTGGCAGAATCAGGACTGATATGTTGCAGGAAGCAATTTGCTTATTTTGCTGCAAAACCTGAAATGTTTCCCACAACATTTAGTTGTTCTCAGTTCCCGATGTTGAAACCCCTTTTGGTTGTGCTAGCTGTTTTCATCCTCATCTTCATATCCTGTGAGCTTAAACCTGGCACTCTTTGAGCATTTTCTAGGGTTTCTAATGTTCAGGGGTAAAATATGCTTTTTTGTGTGTTCCCTATTCTTGAACCTTATGCTTATGCTTGATTTCGTTCAGACATACTTCTACTATTTAAAGGCAATCTAGACTCTCCAAAGATCCTGGCTGTGACTGGTCTTCAGGCACATGGATTTGTTCCATTTCATTTTTGTTCTGATCTCCACAGATGAGAACTGTGGTTTCTGAGTTTGTTGAATCTCTTTTTAACCTTATGGGTTTCACCTGCTTGCTTTCTCAATTTTTCCCCAGTCTAGCTGTCTTCTTTTTTGTTTGGGGTATGTTCTTTTGACAAAACTCAACTATGAGTTTCTAGTTGCATGCATGAATCATTTACATTGTTATCTTACTTCTAGAATCGTAGAAGTGATCAGAACTTCACTGACACACCCGGGGTGTCAGTGAAGTTCTGATCACTTCTACGATTCTAGAAGTAAGATAACAATGTAAATGATTCATGCATGCAACTAGAAACTCATAGTTGAGTTTTGTCAAAAGAACATACCCCAAACAAAAAAGAAGACAGCTAGACTGGGGAAAAATTGAGAAAGCAAGCAGGTGAAACCCATAAGGTTAAAAAGAGATTCAACAAACTCAGAAACCACAGTTCTCATCTGTGGAGATCAGAACAAAAATGAAATGGAACAAATCCATGTGCCTGAAGACCAGTCACAGCCAGGATCTTTGGAGAGTCTAGATTGCCTTTAAATAGTAGAAGTATGTCTGAACGAAATCAAGCATAAGCATAAGGTTCAAGAATAGGGAACACACAAAAAGCATATTTTACCCCTGAACATTAGAACCCTAGAAAATGCTCAAAGAGTGCCAGGTTTAAGCTCACAGGATATGAAGATGAGGATGAAAACAGCTAGCACAACCAAAAGGGTTTCAACATCGGGAACTGAGAACAACTAAATGTTGTGGGAAACATTTCAGGTTTTGCAGCAAAATAAGCAAATTGCTTCCTGCAACATATCAGTCCTGATTCTGCCAGAATGAAAAAGTCAGTTGGATTGGTTGAGTCTCACAGATGTTAACTTGCTGTAGAAAATCTTTCCAGCCGGGCTGTCCCACGTGAGAATCAAACCTCAGATCTTGGAACAACCGTCTAGCTTGTTACCCTCCTTGTAAGATTTTAGTCATTTGACAGCCTGTGGGAAATGGTGATTGAGAGTGATATGGTGACCTGAAAAGTAAGTGAAGACTTACTCTGTTTTACAGGTGAACCTTCCACTGCAGGGTATATTGAGGCACTGGAAGGAGGACAGGAGTGGCTGGATGCAGTGCAGCAGGCAGAGAAGTATAAGGGGGTACGAAGGAGGACAATAGGAGAGTGGACGAACGGCAGTTTGATTAAAGATTACTTCTCTCCCCCTTCCATGAATCACCACCAGCACTGCCTACACAGTCTTACCCCAGCGAGGACAAATCCTCAGAAATAGATGACAAAAAACATCACTGAGGAGATTTCACAAGTTGAATCAGCAGTAAGAGGAAGAGCTGCAACACCAGATGCAGTCTTTGCTGGAAGAAGGTTCTGCTTTTGTCGGGCCTTCACATGAACCCTAAGTGGCTTACCTGAGTAGATGGAAACTATGCTAATCTTTGCCTGGAAGATGAGATCGTGACTGCAATAGTGGGTGTCCTCCGCCCAAAAGGTATAATGAAGATTATTCCTGTGTCACCACCAAACTGTTGCCCATCCAAAGAAAAAACAACAGGAAGTGAACTAAAAGATTTAAAGCTACTTACAATGGAATGAATGTTATAAATAATGCCTGTATGCAAGGCAGTTGGCAGAGTAACTTTGTATGTACAACATGTTTTTGTTTGTTGCCATATAATACAAATTGACACACTTTGGCATGTTGGTGTTTTTTTGTGTTAGCGAGTTCCAGAAGAAGTCCAGGTACAGACTGTGGTGGTGCAGAATGTTTGAGGGTTCATCAGTGGGGATCAAGGTGACCTGCTCAAAAACTGGGATTGGGGCTGGAGCAGCCAGCCCCTGGAATAACAGTGCTCTGGAACATCTCAGAAAATACACTGTGGACAATGGACATTCAGAGACGTAATGTGCTAGTGAGTCCACTATAAAGTGCCAGCTCTTTTCCTCAACAAAAGAGATGTGGGAGTGGGGTGTCATTGGGCTTTAACCTCCTTGTCCCTTCACAGTGGAGAGCATTTAACAACCAGGGGCAAAATAAAGCTGGGAAAGTCATTGTAGTTACGAGACACATGCAGGTTGCGTGGGTTTCATTCCATACCCTTACGGTAAAAAACCGTGGGGCAGAATTGCATGGTTGAGACAGAAAGGAGTATGAGTCGAGCTGTGGAGAAGGGGTCCCACACATGGTCCTGCATGACAGAAGTTTGTGGATGGAGCTTAGACTGTGTGAAGTGAAACGGACAGCCATTGAACAATGTGTGACTGTGTTTTGAATTTACGGAGTATAGATAGTGAAATGACACGACAATCAAGTGGGGGTTGGAAAACAACGGTATGGTGCTAATGAAAACGAGGGTGAGCTCCGTATCATGTACAGTGGGGGGTAAGTTATAAACGGGGAGAGGTAGTTATTTTGGTGATTACTTGGTTTTCGAAAACAGATACAAAACAGTTATTTGATACCGGTGCTGCTTATCAGTCAGTATGTGTCTACTAATCACTATGTCAACAAGACTGCGGTTTTACTAAGGAGCCTGTAAGGGAAGGACGAGGGAGGTAGGGTGGGATGGAAAAGGTGGAGGATTGATGGTGGGGGCGATTTAATCAGATCTACATTGACGAGTTATGAGAATCTTTGGCGTAAATGTGAAGTACGTCGGTTCATAATATCGCAACAGGACACACAACAGTGGTCGGTTCGTAAAAGGGGGGAAGGGGCAACCTACTGTAATTACCAAAACAAGTAAAACAAACCCAAACTACGAAACAAAGGGGAGCAAAGCCACACAGAAACCCCCCTCGCAAAGAAACACCAACCAACAACATCAGCTATTGAACTTATAAGTGTGCCATGAACAATACATGCGAGTTTGAGAAAGACTGTAACACACCATGGAGGAGCCAACATGAGGGGTACAACTATGGGTGTATGCATTTAGTGAAGTTGTAGTTAATGCTGCATTGGCGCTGTTCTTGGATTGGAGATATAATAGCTTGTGTGTTGAAACATTGGGTTCGGTATGGTTTATACACACTGTGCGCTGATGGTGTGATGCCATGGGGTGAAAAGGAGACTACCACCCTTTATTCGGGATTGTTGTTTGACGGACCAAGGGAAGCATATTTTGTTTTATTCTGTTTTGTTGACACAGGGAAACATCTGTTGTCAGCAGGATGTTGGAATATCTCACTATAGGGGATGACGGAAAAACAATCGGATGGAGAGGGGTGTGTCACAAATAAACGTGGGCTTTGGCATGGAAGGAACAAAAGGAACGTGTTGGTGAGGGTGATAGTAAGATATTCCCAACCAAAAACATGTTTGTGGTAGGCCAAGTGAGGTGTTTAATCGTGCCATCGTAACATGGGGCTTTGAGACACCTAACCATCTGACGTTGACGGGTACATTAGAAAAAAAGTAGTTAAGACCCAGAATCCAAAACGTTACTTTGAGGACCTATTGATTTCGTCAGGGTCGCGCCCTGTCTTCTTCAGCTCACTGTGTTATTGCTGTTGGTGGTGGCAGTGAGGAGCCTGGTGGGCGCGACAACTGTTTGTGTGGTGCTGGGATACTGGAACATTTCAGATTCATTGGGATCTGTGATTGTGGAGATGTGGGGGGGGGTGGGGGGGGGTTCAAAACAACTCTGTTGAACTTAGTGTTCAGTGCTGTTTTGTCTCGTCTTTGAATTTCGATTGCTTCTTGAACTTTTTTTGGAGGGAGGGCTATGTGATTGTTTTGTTGAGGGAGGCGTCTGTGATATACTGTGGCATGGGGGTTTAGGTGGGGCTGCAGACATGTGGCCTGAAAAAGTAGTGAAGTAGGTGGTTGTGTAAAAGCAGAAGGTAGATCGGTTTTTTGGTGGTTGTTCCTGTATGACAGGTGGGTGAGTGTTCTTGCTGTCGCTGCGCAATGTAGGGTTATGTATTGGCATGGTCTATTGACACCCTACCTAGGTATACACTACCCCACACTGCTTGAGGGAAGTCCGTTTTGTCTTTTCTTGACATGCAGGTCAGTTGTTGTTGGCGTACGGAAGGAAGTTGGGGGGATTGGGTTTTGTGGTTGAAACGCTTTGCAATCAATGTTGTTGGAGTTTGGGAAAGGGACACCTGCGGCTCGACACTTTTGAAATTCTTTAATAGTAAGGCTGGATCCCTACTTTCACCCTGTCCATATCTGTAGAAGAAGGGTAGGGGACAGGAAATCGAGAGGTTTGTCCCCACATCCTGCAGGGTATCCATTATAGTGGGAACAAGGGCAGTCAGTAAAGAAAAGGATGTGTTGCTTGCTTCTTTGATGAAGCTCTTCCTCAGATATCCTACCTTAGTGGAAGCACAGGGTACAGAGGCTCTGTGCAATGAGGGGTGGTTTGACCAACAGATCTCTTGTGTTTGGAGGAGGTGGTGGGGAGTGGGAATTGAAATTTCATATAGTTGGTCAGTGTTGGTGGGTCCTTTGTTCTCACTATAGACACTGGACGTCCACCCTGTCGTCCCTGAGTGTCCCGGGGGGATTGGATGAGAGAGTGTCCAAGGAACAGGATCTTTCCTGGTCTGCTGGTCAAAGTTTCCGACGTCGGGGTGAATTGGGATACTGTCATCGATGGAATTCAGAGGAGAGTGGGTGAAGTTAAGGTTGTCAACCTCCGTCTCCTGTATGCTGGTCATGTGGTGTCATCCACAGAGCGGGGGGTACGGCGCAGGGGGGGTCGTACGGATCGCGTGGGGCAGGGTTGGAAGCAGCGTGGCTCAAGGGCTAGCTTTGTTCAGAAATGTACCTTACGTCATACAGGTTGCGTACCACTGGAGATATGTGTGAATCCCATGGCCACTCGTCTTGGTTTTTGGCGGTAGAACTCAAGCTTTACACTTGAAGATATGTGCTCCAGGATACTTCTTGGTGGGTAGACCATGGAGACTATCGGGGCGTGTGGGGGATGCAGCGAGGGGTTGTCCTTGCGGCTTAAAGGAAAAGCTGGGGTAGTACAGGTTGTCAGTATCCTTGAAACTAAGAGGTAGTAGATTGGGTTCGTGTTTGTATGGTTGGGGGGTCTGACCTCTGTGGTATTGAACAGAGTTGTGGGTAGGTTGGTGGGGGGCAGAGGACGGTGTAGAACCTGAGTGGCAACAAGTTAAGATAAAGGTTACTCGTGGATGTCTTGACTTTATTCAGGTTTTTAGCTGAGGCTGTGTTCAGGGGGGAGGGGGGGGAAAAAGTTACGCCCATGGTGGGGTTAGGGGAAGTGGTATGGGAGCAAAGTAATGTATACCGGGGGGGGGGAGGAACCACTTGTTTTTTTTGTTTAACATGCTAAGTAAAGGAAGCTGCTTGGGTCAACGAGGGGCGTGGATGAACTGCAGGGGGCGGGGAAACAGAAAGGTTAATAAAAACAGTAAAAACATGGAAGGATGTATTAAAGAGCGCTCCCGCAACGAATGAAACAAACATGATATAAAACGGGACAACCAAAAATGGTTCAACCGTTGTTAAAGGCCGTTTCTATCAGGCAGGCAGGAATAAATAAGCAACATTGTAGAAAGAGTCATCCTTTGGGTTTCCAGTGTGTTTTGACTTTGAACAAGATGGGAGGCAACTCGTACATGGCCTTAGGGGGAGGGGCTGTTCATAAGGGTAATGACAACATGAACTGAAGTTGAGTGAGGCCACATACTGTTAGTTTGTGGTCTGGTCAGAAGGATATCAGCAAATGAACTGAAGTTGAAGTGAGCAACCCTCTGTTAGTTGTCTGGTTTGTCCAGCAAGTCAGAAACGCCCAAAGATATTATCCAGGAGCATGTTGTCCATAGAGGAAAAAACGGGTGAAAAAAAAGGTAAGAAATGGGGCCCTGAGACAAAGCCATTCAGTGCGGGTGCAGAATCATGGTGTAGATTTAGTAATAATCAAAGGGCAGCTTCAGGATCTTTCAGAAGAGACAAGCTATTATGCCACAAAACAGCAAATCACAGACTTCCCAACGAAAAACATGGAACAGGAGATGGAACATGTAGCCCAACAGGAAGCTGTCAAATTTGGATGTATCCAAAATCAGTTGCAACATCAGGTATATTTCATTAGGAGCACTGAGTCAGAACACAGAAACCACAACACAGTTTAACCCTCACAAAGGCATGAGCTCTCAGAATGCCCTTCTAAGTAGGACAGTATCATTATTACTTGTAATCAACGTTAAATTTGGCACAAGCTCAAAAGTCGCAATCGGAGCCTGTGCTGATTCAGATCATGTTTTAACATGCAGAGCCCCACAGTGCAAGGGTTTTTCTCTGTTTGTCTCTGACTATTCCCGAGCGAGCGGGTCACACACTGGTGATAGGTGTTTGTTTTTGGAAGTATAATTGGAGCGGGAATGTGGGGAGACAAGGGAAAAGGGTGGGATTGAGGGGTGGGGGAATGTGGATGTGTTCAGATTATTTTTAGGGATCTAATCCATAGTGAAATGCTTGAGATAACTTGTGCACAAGGTGTTGTTCCACAACTATTGAGGAGAAGGTGGGGAAAGGGAGAAGAAGGGGGGAGGGAGGTAGGGGATGAACGTTTCTGGGCAACCAGCTCACCACACTTTGCCTCCAAGTCGGGTCCTTCACCAAGTTCAGCCGTCCATACCTCTTTAGACTTTGTGACCTTTATTTTTGTTTGTTTATTTAAGGGGGGGCAGGGGGGGTTGTACAGCAAACTAAACCATGACATGTCTGTGTTCCCACTGAGGGAACAACGAGGGGAGGGAAGGAACAAGTCTTTTACCATTACATATAATTATGTATACATGTATATGTACCCATTACCTATCTATCTTTATCTCTATATATTTATAAATATATGGTGTGTGTATGGGCAGGTGTGATATAAATGATTCAGTTTTCCAGGACTGTGTCTTTGCTAGTGTCTCTATAGGCCTGTTATGGAAAGACGTGACATTTACATTCTAAAGCATTTATTTTCATCTCTATGTTCTTTCTCATCCTTTTATCCTTCTCTCTCCACCGGGACCCTATGCTTTCTCACCAGACCTGACCCCCCCACCCGACCCCCCTCATTTATTTCAATCTCTTGCTATTGATGACTTAATGATAAAGGAATTGCCAGTTAGCTCTTGTTTCCTACCCCAACAACCACTGGGTTTGCTTGGGATTGAGTTTTCCATGTTTGCAATTTTAAAAAATAATATTTATGATATATCTATCTATCTGTCAATCTATTTCACATTTAGTAAAGAAATTATAGTAAGCTTTGTGCTTGGATACACAGCTTGTTGAAAGTGAAAATTGCTGTCATGTTAATATTGGGGATGGACAGGCAAAATGCACCAAACTGTTTTTTTTTTTTTTCACAAATGTTGGCGGGTTTTACAGTTAAACATATCAGTCATGGTCTTTCCACACACTTCTTTACCATTTCTTTTTTTTCATTTTCTTTAACTGGGAGCAAAATGAAACACTTTTTGGCAATATCAGGAAAAAGGTGCTAAAAGGTATGTGCGGCGAGGGCAATTAGCTTCTCTTGTGCATTTTGAGTTAGCTGGCCATTGACATTAGGAGAGGTCGTTCAGCAGGGCAGGCACATCTCCAAAATTTCTTGATCTTACACCATTTTCCTCATCTCCAGAATCACTCTGGTTCCCGTCCTGACTTCTTCCATGGCAGAAGCATTCTCCAGTATTCTTCAGGCAAGCAGCAGTGAGTCAGCCACACGTCTGCTAGTGGTGGGTGGCCTTTTTCAACAGGTCTAAACCTTCATTCTTTCTGACCTTGTTTTTCTGGAAAATTGTTCAAAGGCGTGTTTCTAGCTGCAGTAGCTCTGTCACACCACATCTTCGTATTCCACCACTCTCGTTGTGTGGAGTTGTGTTTCCCTCTGGCCCTCTTGGCTTTCTTTGGGATAGCTGTATGGGCTGCCCTGAGAAACCATCTCCCTAACTGTTTTCATAGGACACATGGATAGACTTGTTCTACAGGGTCTTCATCTTGAAATTCTACTTTCAGGTGGTGGGTTCGGAGCACAAACAACACCCAGTTTGCTCTCTCCAAGTGGAAATTTTCGGCTCTGGACCATGGTCTCCACAAGGACAGGCTCCTGATCGCCAAGTACAATAGTGCAGGTGGGTAAATGGTCGCAGACTGCAGAGAATCAGCTGCCCCAACTTCCATTTACGCAATCGAGGCAAGAGAGAGGTGCAGAAGTGACCAGATGAAAGGTCAATGGCGGCTACTGCGTATGGTTTTTGTATCTATCCAGTCTAGTTATTTTTCTCCCGCATTGAGTAAGGTTAGATCGGAGTCGGAGTCTGATGGTGGTGGCCAGGTGGACCCCCGTGTACTACTCGGTCTGCCCTGCACTCCACACAAGTTTCTATGTGGCTGATCTATGAAAGTCACGGCCGAGCCGCGACCACCCACCTGCTCATCGTGTTCGGGTGTCCAGTTGGTTTCAGCCATGCCCCTTAGTTTTCCATCACTAAAATTGTGCTGCCATCAGGGTAATAGACATTGACTCAGGTTGAATCTGTCTGTCCTCGCTTTTCCTAGATTATACTCGAACTGTACATAGAGTAGTAGTGAAGAGTCGCAATCCTACTGTACACTTGTAGGCAAGTGGGGTTCAGTGTATGGTAAGTCTTCTGACTTGACGGTTAATTTAGTGACCATATGAATTCGGTCAACTTCCTTTCGCTCACCCACCCTGTAACGGTTTTGGAGAACCCTGCCATGAACTGGAGGGGGTCGCATTGTGTATCAAGAGTACTAGGTGCAGGAAGATCAGGGGTAACGTCAGCCCTCGGACTTAGTGGTTCAAATGCAGATATTTTAAGGAAATAGGCACTGTGGTGTGACTTATAGCAGGCAGTTTTCACGCAGGATGGACGTGTTTTTGTCCTTGCTGTTGGAAGTCCCCAGGGACACAGAAAGGCATGCTAAAGACTTTTCGGATTGACCTGCCGATTGCCATCAGCTCTTACTCGGGAAAAAGGGAGGTCATTGTTCCTCGTTGGTGTTGTGACGATCAGGGCATCAGGTGATTTTTTATCTTGTTTCAAAACAGTCCATTTTTCTTTTGTTTGCTGTGACTCCGCGTGTTTTTGTTCTGGGTCTGTTGATGTGTGGCCGGGCGTGATGTAAAAAGGGATGGCGGTGCGCAATTGTCCGCGTTTTGGTCATCAAGCTATGTGTCCAAAACGGTGTACCCATCTGGAAAAAAAAAAAAAGGGATATGACTGGTCAAGACCTGGACCTGGCGAAAGGTGACATAGTAATTTTTTTCTGCCCTTCGTGGTCTTCCAATAACAGGTGAAGGATCATTACACGTTTTTTGTAATATTTTCATCTGGTTCTTAGTTTGTGTAAATGGTGCGTTTGGTTTGGATTAGACATTTCGTATTCAAATGTGTCTTTCTGGGTGTCCCCCGAGGGTACCACAAAATTGAAATACTGAAAAAGTTGTCAAAATAAATCAAAACTTTGGGGGCTCAAATACTCCTACTTAAAAATCTCCCCGATGGATACCCGGGTTTGTTATTTAAGAACGGGTGAGAACGAAGGTGTATACTATCAATGTTCCTCTTTATATACGCATTTAACTCGCAGACCCATACTAACAATGTATAATTTATTCCACGTTAAATAACGAAACATGATTTTCAAAACTGATGAATTTTAACACCACGAACAAGCTGCAAACTTGTCCCACATGGACAACTATGCATTTAAAAATGAAATAAAAAAATGCACGTTATAGTGTGCAGGCTTGGTTAGTAAGCAAGATAAAGACATCGGCAATACAATCATGAATGGCTGATGCGAGAGTTGCTCTAGTACGACATGTCGGTTTATTAGAATAAATCTGCGGGTCGTCATGTCCTAGCTTAGATTTGTTGTTCAACAGGAGGTGCGTTTTATGTCACGGTTAATTTTCCGAGGGCGGAACCAATACAGCCACATTTTTCAATTTAATAGGGTACGCTTCAAATAACCAAAAAAAAACGAAGGACAAACAAAAGTTAATGCTGGGTATCTATTGGACTGATTTACATTGTCTAGTATAAAACATTCTACCAACCGAATGGATATTTGAAGATAAATAGTAGAACTGAAGTAAAACTTCAATCAAGTCAAGACAATATTCAATCCAAAGTACGCATCATCCATTTTTCTTAGGCACGTGCTCCCAAGAAAGTTCAACATATCCAAGATGCCAACGCATATGTAAAAATTAGAATGGTGAAATG
>JADBJO010004050.1:182500-193309 GCA_016801955.1 Conus betulinus | reverse complement strand
ACTGAAAAATTGCTAGAAAACTCTAGTCATACCGAAGCACTAGATTCTATCCCTACCCATGATTCAGCTGTTGGCCTTGATGGCGTCCCTATCAACTCATCAGACACTTACCTTCTTCGTGGAAAGTATTACTACATTCATTATTCAAAAAATGTTGGATTAATGGCACTATTCCAAGAATCTGGAAAAGTTCGTAGTAGTCCCAGTACTCAAGGAAGGTAAACCGAGGACATCTGTGCATAGTTGCAGACCCATAGCTCTAACATCTCATGTTGGTAAACTTTTAGAAAAAATTATTCAAAAACGATTGTTATATTACTGTGAAAAAGGTGGCGTGATTCCTGTCAGCAAGCGGGCTTTCGAAAACATTGTTGTACCACAAACCATTTAGTAAAACTGACCAGTCACGTTAAAAAGCAATTCTCCCGCACAAAAAAAAGTACTTTGGCTACATTTTTTGACATTAAAAAAGCCTATGACTGCGTATGGCACGCAAGGCTATTGTACAAATTAAAAAAAATGTTGGCATTTCTGGGAAAATGGTTGATTACATTAAAAAAGCTTCCTAACAGAAAGAAGCATATGTACGCAGATTGGAGGAACTTATTCATCCTTTAGGAATGTAGATATGGGTATTCCTCAGGGATCAGTTATTGCTCCCATGTTGTTCACAATCCTAATCCATGATCTTCCCAAATCTATGTCAAAAGCAATGCATGTAGTTCAATATGCAGATGATATTGCTATTTGGATTAATTGTACATTAAGGAAGCATTCCAATAAAAGAACAATAAATTTTGTACGGAAGATGTACCAAAAGAAACTGGATAAATTATCTTCATATATGAAGAACAACGGATTAGAACTATCTGGAGAAAAAACATGTCTTGTGTTGTTTGACAAATGGTGAGAACCCAAAAACTCTACCCTCGCTTTTGCTAGATGGTCAAATTCTGGAA
Organism: Conus betulinus; assembly: GCA_016801955.1. Taxonomy (NCBI): domain Eukaryota; kingdom Metazoa; phylum Mollusca; class Gastropoda; order Neogastropoda; family Conidae; genus Conus; species Conus betulinus. The sequence continues at coordinate 192,350 of JADBJO010004050.1, read as the reverse complement.
TATAAACAAAAAGTTAAGTTCCTGGGGGTATTTCTAACTCCTAAGCTGAACTGGAAAACACACATATTGAAAACTTAATTGATAAAACAAGAAAAAGATTAAACATTCTTAAAATTATATGTTATCAACCATGGGGTCAGGACTGTCATACCCTTTTACATCTATACATCTCTTTAGTCCGATCGAAATTGACTTATGGGCAGGAAGTGTATTTCTTTCTCTGCGCCTAATTCTCTTTTAAAGAGATTGCAAAGCTTGGATAGTAAGGCCATGAAATTAGCTCTGGGAGTCCCAGTACACACAAACACTCATAGATGTTATAAAGAAACAAATATATTACCTCTAAATGAGAAGCGAATATTGGATGTATCCAAATATATTGTCAGAAGTCTTTCTGTTGAAAATTCAGTTACTGAAGAAATACTGATTGATTCCAGTAAAGATTTTCCTAAGAGGTCTAAAAACATATCTTACATTCAACCAATTAGAAACTACACATCTGACTTTATGTCACATTGTAATATTGATATTACTGCTATACCAGAATTTCCTGCAGTACCTCCAATGCCTCCTTGGGAGCACCTAAATGCTTCTTTTGATTACAAATACACTTTGTTAAAAGAAAAAGTGATAATGTAAATATTTTAAACAACTGAAGTTCGTGAACATTTAGAAAACAGCTATCCAAATCATTTAAAAGTGTTTACAGATGGGTTTGTAATGGAATCCTCTGGCAGTGGTTCAGGCTTTATAATACCAACCTTAAATGTCAGGAAATCATATTATGTAGGAAAGGGGTTTTCAATCAATACCTCAGAATTATATGCAATACTGAAGGCTTTGATTTACGTACATGATACATCAATTGCTTTCTATCAAATTTTACTTTGTGTTGATTCCAAATCTGTTTTACAGTCACTAGAGCGTTGGGACTGCAAAGCTAGAAAAGATTTGCTTTTTGAAATAAAACATCTACTGCATTGTTTCATAACACTAGGCATAAGAATTGATTTTTGTTGGGTCCCATCTCACTGTGGTATAAAGTGGAATGAAATAGCAGACAGTCTTGCAAAAGAAAGGAGCAAATAGAAAAAGACGGAAAATTTACTAAACAATCCCTTAGATCTATCCTCTTGTAAACTGATCCAAATTATGGAAAAATGTATGCATAAGCAGAATTCTAGTAAAAAAAAAAGGCTACTTTACCGTCGTGCCCAAGGCACATTGTTAGATTAATTCATAAATTAAGGCTGAATACTTGGAACACTAAATATTCTCATGGTATTTCTTGTGTATGCAGAGAAAACATTTCTGTGCATCATCTTTTGTTTGAATGCTCAGTGTTGACCCCACTCTATGAGGAGAAAGGTATTCAGATGAATAAATTTGATAATGTTAATATTGTCATATATGGTTCATATGTAGCTGAAATTGCCATGGTTATTTCGCAGTCACAGGTTGCAAAATTTTTATAAAGATCAACAATTTTGTGTACCGCTGGGGTATTTCACTCATGTCAATATGCATATATCAGATATGGGTTTGAAAGTACTAATGTGGGTGATAAGTTAAGTGTGGAGGTTGTGTATCAGTGTCAGGCAGGAGATCTGTTATACCATGTCCCCATGTGTTAAACATTCTACAAACGACATACCTATCCGTGTTCTAAACCTGGTCATTCAACCTTCCACGAAATTCTTTGGAGAAAACATTCATACTTTCAACACCATGGCTGGTCCGCATCAATCCATACCGATTATCAAACCTAAAATAACAAATATACAATGTCCAAAGTTTGTTACCTCATCATTCCAAAACAAAGGGCATAAAAACACAGAGAGAGAGAGGGAGAGAGAGAGAGAGAGAGAGAGAGTAGGGGAGAGAGAGAGAGAGAAAAAGAGAGGGGGGGGGAGATAGGGGGAGAGAGAGAGAGGGAGGGGAGAGAGAGAGAGAGAGAGAGGGAGAAAGGGAAACAGAAAGAGAGAAAGAGAGAGGGAAAGAAAGCGAGAGAGAGAGAGACAGAGACAGAGAGAGAGAGAGCTGGAGGAAGATACAGACAGGCACAAAAGGACACTGTGATTCAGATCATTTATTCATAAAAAGAAATAGTGCCTTCATACGATGCAAAAGCACAATCAGCAAAAGGACACTGTGAATCAGATCATTTACTCATAAATAGAAATAGTGTCTCCATACCATGCAAATGCACAGTTGTAGTAAACTGCAGAATTGCAGGCACATTGTGCTCAAGACTCTTCAAAAGCATGATATCTGTGCATTTGAGATTCTTTCCTCCTCCCGAACAATGAAAAAGCTGGCACTTTGACAGCAAAGGATAACAACAGGCTCAATGAACACAGAGATAGTTGTCTATCCTACATAAGCTTCACAGGTTTTTACTCACTGCTCAAGTAAAATGGGCAGCAATAAACTAATTTTAAAAAAAAGTTCTCCGTGTATGTAACGAAGCACATCATGATTGATTACACGTTTGATACCTAAAATAAAGCATCCATAGTTCAGATACTCCCAGTCTAATTTTTGTTGTCATGGTTCAGATATTCCCAATCTGACTTCTGTTGTCATGGTTCAGATATTCCCAATCTGACTTCTGTTGTCATGGTTCAGATATTCCCAATCTGACTTCTGTTGTCATGGTTCAGATATTCCCAACCTGACTTTTGTTGTCATGGACATTTTCAAGACCTAAATACAACTGAAATTTCTGTAATAATCAAACCTAAACATTTTGGTAGAAAAAAAAAAATGTCACTTTTTGCAATAAGATCAGACACCAGGAGAGAGAGAGAGTATGAATACTTCTACTGCAGATAAAATGATAAGCTAATAGCATTTTTTGCCGCCAAGAACAACGAAAGCAACAAACATCAAATTAGCAAATGTATGATATATGGGAAGGAAACAACAAACATGAAGACAACAATAAAACATGAATGAGAGAGAAAGAGAAAAAGAGAGAATGTCCCTTAACAGCCTCCAATGTCTAAAAAGGAAGTCCAATAAGACATAAGGTGTAGATGGCAACTAAAAAAAAAGTGTCTTATCATCAACTCGTATCTGTGCAAGTTGAATTACCAAATCACAAACTCACCAACTTTCTCCCAGTGGTTGTCCATGAAATCTAAACTCGTCTTCATGTGTGAATAAAAACCATAGCCTACTAACATTCCAAACAGAATCAATTCTCAGCATGGTGACATATGACTGTTTAACAAAATTCAAATATTTCTGTCTTCCACTCAGTGGCTCTCCAAATCCTTGGCAATACGTATGAAAACTATAAACACTTAATGGTCATGAACATACAAATAGCGACAAAGACATTCTATACATACCAACGACACATGTCATTCCAATGACATTTCTATACAGAGAAGAAAAAAAAAAACACCAAACAAAAAATAATCCCATCCCATTTTTTTTTTAAAACAAAACAATCTTTTCATTATTAAAACGACCTTTTTCATTATTCACAGAATATTCAATAGCTGAAAAGAATGTTATAAAAATCACATGGAACAAAACTAATATATTATTTAACTGGAAGAACAGGTATTTCGTGCTTTAAGAACAGTGTGAATTAAGAAAATATATGCAGAACTGACAAAGCGGAAGAAAATTTGCATATAAAATGCCCGTAAGTAATGTGATGGCACTGTATGCTTCATGAAAGCTGGTAACTGTAAAATGTATCAACTTTAGATATGGTAATTTCAGGCCTATGTGAACTTTACGTATCAATTGCATAGTACTGAAGAAGAAATCACAGAGAACATTTGGGAAAACTATTGTGCAACAACATTTCTAACATTGGTTAAAGTGTGTTTTACTTTGAAAGCTGAGCAAATGAAAGCTTTCATGAGTTTATTTTATTTTATTTTTTTCATTTGGCAATGCCCTTGACAGTTAGGTTGCTCGTACAAAAACAGAAAGGAGCAATTCTGTGGCCCTTCATGCCCTGCTCTCATGGTGACCTCAATTTCGATGTCCTCTCCATGTCTGTGGCCTTGGTTTGGTTCCGTCGGGGTCACCGGTATCGGCAAGTCCATGGGGGCTGTCGTTGGATGGACGTGGTGGCGCCCGCCCTCTGGAGGGACAGCTCACTCACGCCGGCTCCGCAACTAAGCAATCATTGTCATCAGTAGGGGGCTTAGTAGGTGGTGTCCTGCGTATGTTAGATCAGAAAAGGCGCCACTGAACACCACCGAAGTGACTCGGCAGCAGTGCAGTGTCTCCTCCGGTGGGTTGCCTCTTGACGACTTGACATTGACTGCTTCCTGTGGATTGCTGGTGCTAGGGCTGCAGCAGGGCCGACCGGGCTGTGGCTGTGGACGGGATGTCGGAATGAGCGGCATGGGGGCACTGCCTCTGAGGTGACGCAGAGGTTGGGACAGAAAAAAAAAAAAAAAAAAAAAAAAAAAAGAAAGGAGCTATATATACCTTGTTCAATGCCTTAAATTCCCTGGTTCATCTCCCCTGATTGCACACATCGCTTCCCCTGAGTGAGGTTGATTTCAGATGCTTTCATTTCCTTTCTGAATTAACATGCCAAACTGTTTTCTTTTTCAACTAGTTTAAGTTGTGTCTGTGTGTCAGTGTGTGTGTCAGTGTGTGTGTGTGTGTGTGTGTGTGCGCGCGCATGCATGCGTGCTTGCATGCATGCATGCGTGCAAGCACTCACGAGCGCGCACACAGGTTAAACTTTTATGTTATTGTACATGTTTTTTCGGGTGTCAAGTTACATTCAAATTTCAAATGCAGACTCTATTTCCATCTCCTTGTCTCAGCTGAATTTCTACAGAGAATTGTATACACAAACTGTTGAAGCCGGGCTGTTCTCTCTCTCGAGTCATTCTGGTTTGTTGCCAATGCTCAACAGGGTGTCTGTATTGTCCTCCATTTCTCAGGCTCCCTTGGTGACTCTGACTTTGTCTTGAATCGACATGACATGCTCGAGATGGTGTTCTTTAGCAGACATGACATGCTTGAGATGGTGTTCTTCAGCAGACACGACATGCTTCAGATGGTGTTCTTTAGCAGACATGACATGCTTCGGATGGTGTTCTTTAGCAGACATGACATGCTTGAGGCTTGAGATGGTGTTCTTTAGCAGACATGACATGCTTGAGATGGTGTTCTTTAGCAGACATGACATGCTTCAGATGGTGTTCTTTAGCAGACACTCATGGGACCTATTTTTCCTGAATTCACTGCTCTCCTTTTGAGTTTCATGTTTGTGTTTTGTGGGACATGCCAGCCTGGTGCTCTGCCATGAACTATAGCCACTGTGCTCACCTTCTGCCCATGCTTTTGGCATCCTCTGCCATGAACTAGGGCCATTGTGCTCACCTTCTGCTCATGCTTTTGGCATCCTCTGCCATGAACTAGGGCCATTGTGCTCACCTTCTGCTCATGCTTTTGGCATCCTCTGCCATGAACTAGCACTACTGTGCTCACCTCCTGTCCATGCTTTTGGCATCCTCTGCCATGAACTAGCGCCACTGTGCTCACTCACCTTCTGCCCACATTTTTGGCATCCTCTGCCATGAACGAGGGCCACTGTGCTCACCTTCTGCTCACGCTTTTGGCATCCTCTGCCATGAACGAGGGCCACTGTGCTCACCTTGTGCCCATGCTTTTGGCATCCTCTGCCATGAACTAGCGCCACTGTGCTCACCTTGTGCCCATGCTTTTGAAATCCTCAAACTCTTGTTGTGATCCTGACCTATGAACATCCACTGACTTCTGAACGTGATCCAGCCTCAGCTCCCAGCCAGACTGTCATATCCCATTGATGCTGTAGGTGTCGGCGAAGCTGCCAGCCTTCTGTTTCCCCTCCCTCGCCCCTCTACTCAGAGTGTGAGGAAAGGTACTGGGGTATGTTAAGTAATCCTGTTCTCACAAGTTCCTCTTTCCCAACTTGTCAAAGCGGTGCGCTGGGCAAAGCATTGGGTCTGAGCAGGTTCTGTGCTGAGGTTGTGTCCTATGAGTACAGGCTTTGGCACTCTCTCTCTGGGAAGATCAGGTCATGGGGTTGGGGTGGACTCTTATGGCTTCCATGAAGAAGGCTTAGAGTGGGTCCTGAAGTGGATGAGGCATGTCATTCAATGAACATTTTGATGATGACTAGGATGTTCAGGAAGACTTGGTTTCAGCCACCTCATCTACAGTTTCTCTTCCATGTACCGCCATTGTAAGCGCTTGGTGTGTGATGCAACATTCTGCGCCCCACGTTCTATGATCAGGCTCCTCCTCCCTAAGAACCCGGGACTGGGTCAGCCTTCTTTGAAAGAACAACGACTGAGGGAGCAGCCCAGTTCTCACAGGTCTTGACACAGATCTCTCCAGTCTAGACCACATGTAAACAGGACTTTCCAGCCCCATGTAACTCCTTTGCCTGTTCTCCTCAAGAAAAGGCAGCACATCACAGCCCATTTCCCTTTCTTGACAATAACCCCTTGTCATTCAGGTCAAGACATGGGGCAGGGTAGTCTGCCACTTCCTTTCTTTCAAACCTGGAACAGTGAGGTTTCCGCATTTGTCATCTACTAACATGTTGCATTCTTCAGACGGCCATGTGTCTACCTTTTCCTTTCTGCAACTGTCCTCAGCGTCTCCCTCATGGACATTATGAAAAAAAAAAAAAAAAATGACCACTTCTGCAACTGACATGGGGAAAAAAAGGGTCTCTTCACAAAATGCTTTTTCTGCTAGTTGTGGCTGGCTGCCCTGCAGATTTCCATACATTCCTTTTTGTGTTTCGTCTTTGGCTGCTGAGGGGGAGGGGGGAAGCTCTTCTGGAGTTTTCTTTGCAACATGTCAGCCTGTGGGCTATGCTCAAGCAGGCCCCTATCTACAGCTCTTCTCCTTTCAAGGATGGCTTGCAGAACTCTGAAAAAGTTTACACACAGGGTGAAGAGCACCTTGGGCCTCATCTCTGAAGTCCATGGACTTCAGTTAGAGGATCTTGTCAGTCAGCTCTCTGGTTTTATGCTTTTGTGGCTTGTGTGTGTGTGTGTGTGTGTGTGTGTGTGTGTGTGTGTGTGTGTGTGTGTGTGTGTGTGTGTGTGAACATGCACTAATTCCTATCGTTTGATGGATACTTTTTCTAAACCCTACCAATAAAGATCTATGACAGCTGAAGAGACTGTGTTATAAAGTCATGTGAATATAAATCCCAGACATTATCAAAATGAAATATTTGAAACATTAAGATTGAAGGAATACATATTCTAAGCATAGACACATTGATACACGCTCCAAGAATGACATGCATTAAGAAAAATATAAGCAGAATTGACAAACAGGAAGAAAATTGACATATAAAATGCTCACAATTATTGATGGCACTGTAATTGTAGAATGTAGTTAGAGAGAGGTAGTGAGTGTTACAAAGCAAGTAACAGTATTGATAAATTGCTTACCGTAAAGCGCATTTACTTCAGATTGATAGTGAACTTTACAAATCAAGTGACACCGAGATTATCTAATATACACACAGACATACGCAAGCACATGCTCCCACACAAGCACATGCACACACACACATAAAAAACCCTACCACTGCAAAACCACTCATTGTGTGGAAAAAAAGAAAAGATTAAAAAAAAAACCTTCAAAATCACTCTATGGCAGAAAGCAGAAGGGGTGGGGAGATGGGGAGATGGGGGAGGGGGGGATGTCTGTCATTCACTTTCCTCCCTAAAGCAAATACGTCTTGTTTATCTTTCAGACAGTAAACAAGAATCGGCTGAAGCTGAAAAAAAAAAAAGCGTATCAAGTCAAAATGAAAGCAGAAGCACAGCTTTGCAAAATCAAGCTTCAAAGCAAATGACTTAGTGTTACATCTGCCTCAGTTTGACAACACGTGAACAGATGAGAGAGAGGGAGGGAAGTGTTGAGTGCTTTGTAGATGTAAGCAATGCATTGTAAACAAAGCTCTGACTAGATTTCAAAACTGCTTCTTTCACCTCTCACTCGGGTCTTTTCCATGCTTTCTTTTCTCTTTCTCGGCAGTTGGCCACAGGTCGGGAAGTGAAAGTGGACAGGTTCATCAGCAGAAAGGCCAAACGAGGTCAAAGACGTACACGTGTGTGTGTGCCCTCACCCACAGCCTCAACACGGCTTCTCACTACCAGGAATCAACACATGGACACCGACATGGAGATGACAGAAATCAACACACTGACATGGAGATAACAGGAATCAACACATTGACATGGAGATGACAGGAATCAACACACTGACATGGAGATGACAGGAATCAACACACTGACATGGAGATGACAGGAATCAACACAGACATGGAGATAACAGGAATCAACACACTGACTTGGAGATGACAGGAATCAACACACTGACATGGAGATGACAGGAATCAACACACTGACATGGAGATGACAGGAATCAACACAGACATGGAGATAACAGGAATCAACACACTGACTGGGAGATGACAGCAATCAACACACTGACATGGAGATGACAGCAATCAACACACTGACATGGAGATGACAGGAATCAACACACTGACATGGAGATGACAGGAATCAACACATTGACTTGGAGATGACAGGAATCAACACACTGACATGGAGATGACAGGAATCAACACAGACTTGGAGATGACAGGAATCAACACATTGACATGGAGGTGACACAGGAATCAACACATTGACTTGGAGATGACAGGAATTAACACATTGACACTGGAGATGACAGGAATCAACACATTGACATGGAAGTGACAGGAATCAACACATTGACATGGAGATGACAGGAATCAACACATTGACATGGAGGTGAAGGAATCAACACACATTGACATGGAGATGACAGGAATCAACACACTGACATGGAGATGACAGGAACTAACACATTGACATGGAGATGACAGGAATCAACACATTGACATGGAGATGACAGGAATCAACACACTGACATGGAGATGACAGGAATCAACACATTGACATGGAGATGACAGGAATCAACACATTGACATGGAGATGACAGGAATCAACACACTGACATGGAGATGACAGGAATCAACACACTGACATGGAGATGACAGGAATCAACACATTGACATGGAGATGACAGGAATCAACACACTGACATGACATGGAGATGACAGGAATCAACACATGACTTGGAGATGACAGGAATCAATACATTGACATGGAGATGACAGGAATCAACACACTGACATTGACATGGAGGTGACAGGAATCAACACACTGACATGGAGATGACAGGAATCAACACACTGACATGGAGATGACAGGAATCAACACACTGACATTGACATGGAGATGACAGGAATCAACACACTGACATGGAGATGACAGGAATCAACACATTGACATGGAGATGACAAGAATCAACACACTGACATTGACATGGAGATGACAGGAATCAACACACTGACACTGACATGGAGATGACAGGAATCAACATATCGTCATGGAGATAATAAGAATCAACATGCTGACATAGAAATGACAGGAATCAACACACACGTCAATGTGCTGATTCCTGTCATCTCCATGTCAGTGTGCTGATTCCTGTCATCACCATGTCAGTGTGTTGATTCCTGTCATCTCCATGTCAACATGTGTTCATTCCTTGCATCTCCATGTCAAGATGTTGACATTCTATATTGTAAACTGCAACCATAACAACAGAAAGTTTAAGAATTAATCTGCACAATTTGCTTTCTGAATCCCCCTCCCCTATTCCCTCTCTCCTGTCCCTCCCCGTCCCAGCGGGCTGTCCCTTAAAAAACGCCTTCTATGTCACCATAGGGGTCAATACACGACAGGTCAATCAA
>JADBJO010004050.1:160000-177500 GCA_016801955.1 Conus betulinus | reverse complement strand
TGTGAAAGATGAAGTATGTATGCAATGAAAGAAAACCAGAGTCAGAAGAGGGGGTGCAATAGATCAGAGATTAGACAACAGACTGATGAAGCAAACAAAGCAGGTGAAGGGAGTGGAGGAGGAGGGGAGGTTGCTGTAACTTACGCATGAGGTAAATAATGAGTAATGTGGTTATGGAGAGTACCGTGAGCTGGTGTTGTGGGGGTGGATAGGCACATGCTTTTTTTTGTTGTTTGTTTGTTGTTGACAAATGAACCGAAGATCCCTCATCTGGCAAAGTGATGGGATTCCTGCATGGTGCACTGAACAATGGTCACTTTGTGATAAGATCAACGGTGATGCCAGAGTTAAATCGTACTTCTTTACACCAAACATCCGCACTGTATGGTGCGACTAGTCTCAGGGGGTGGGAGCAGAAACTCATAGCTGTAGTGAAAAAGCCAGGGGTGGGGGTTGGTGGGGGGGGGGAGGGTGCTTTAGGCCCCCGATGGGGTGCAGGGGCAACACCCTGCTGGGGGGTCTGGCCCCCCCCCCCCCAGACGCTGAAGAAATTTGTCTTGCCAAGACACTTTTGTGTCCTCTCCTTGAAAAGAAAGTTACTACTTAACTTCTATACAAAAAGACTCCAAATATGACAAGATATGACTTATGGCTTAGTATCAAACTGAAAATGTTACGCCAAGTACCTAGTATACTTCTTAAATTCGGTAAACCATCAAAACAAAATAGGATGTAATGTATAAATATTACTCACCCAGTGATGTTAGTGGAAGATAGTGGCCAAATTCCAGGCCCAATCACTTAATTTATAAGTTCAAGAATGAGGATTCCTGTTTTTGTTTTTGTTTTTAGTCTTACGTGGCTTAAATTCAGCAGAGTCAATGTCTGCACTAGCACTGGATTGAAACAAACACTAAGCAAAATCAAAAGCTGCAGTGGGCCAGTCTTACAATAGAAATCAGTGGCTGGTGGCACTGGGGCATCTGAAAAATGAAAGTCAATGGGTAGAGTGGATGAATCTGGGAGCAATAAATCAGTAACCCCAACTGAAAAAATCTTGAGAAGAAAATCTGTGGCTGCAATGAGTGAACTTGAAAAAGTCTATCAGCTAAGCAGCAAGGTGAGTATGGAACTGGAAATTAGTGACTGCAGTTGAGGCGAATCATGGTAACAGAAGTCAGTGACAGCAGCGGGGTCAGCTTGTCAATGACTACAGTGGGGCGATTCTTGGAAACACAAATCAGTGGGATCAGTTTTTTTTAACCTACATTGGGGCGAGTCTTGGAAACAGAAGTCAGTGACTGCAGCAAGGTCAGTCTTTAAAATGAAAACCAGTGTTAGCAGAGGAGCAAGTCTTGGAAAACTAGAAGCTGCAGTGGGTTAAGTCCTGAAAATGGAAATCAATAACAGAAAGACACGTCTTGGAAAAGAAAATCAGCTGATTGTATCCAATTGTTGTCTGTTTGTTCCTTAGGTTCTTTTTTTTTACTTCTTTGCAAAGAAGCATCTTATGTCTGTGGGAGTGGCTTTCCGTTTCATTGGCCGACTCGTTCCGGGAGACAAATCACAAAATGGTTGGGGTGCCGAACTTGTTCCGGCATGTCCTTTCCAAAAAACATGGTTCTGACTGCACTGTATACACCAAGCAGCGCCTACTTCATTTGTTCTCCGCTGCCATTCTCGGAATGGACGATTCAATTCATCCATCCATTCATTTCTCCACTTGTTTTTCTTCAGGTCACTGTTGAACTTCCGTGCCTCTGCTTCATCGTTAATCAGCTCCATTTTTGACAAATACAAAGCACGGTGATATGGTCTTCACGCACTGAAACAAGATGGTGGATTTCAAATACGAGTGGTGCAAAAACCTGAATCGGAACGCACACACTGGGGAAAAAAAAAAAGAAAGGGAAAAATTGCTATACGGAATTCCGTGTCAATACGGAAGGTCTCCCACCCCTACAGTCTTAAAAGTAAGGAAATGTCATGGACCTTACCAGCTGACTGAAAACAATGAGATGTCCAACCCTCACTCCTGGACAAGTCGGAATGTGCGAATGCATGGGTGGTAAGGAAATAGTCAGATAAGATCAATTCAGAAAAACACAATTTTCGTGAAAAGACTCAGATGGCAGAATCTGTCTGTAGAGAGTGATAACAGCAGGCTATTGGTACATATGCTAATCGATAGATTTCCGACATTGTTGTTATCGACAGAAGTGACTGTGTGAAGTAAAGATTGCACATGTGTGGACAACGGAGATTATAAGAGAAGGTGGATGTTTCGTAGTGAGCGAGTAATGCTTCATTAGCTCTTGTTGTACATTCAGTTGGACATCTATATGGACATGTTTCAGAGAAATCAAGAAACCAGCAAACAGTAAATAGCAAGCAAGGGTGGTGGGCACGCACAATGATGACAACCATAAGGAAAGCAAGACAAACAAGCAATCAGGCTTAAAAAAGACACAGACTACACAATGTATCTTTCAAAAACATCAGTAAAAGAGCAACAACTGTTCACAACAAGTATGGGTAGTGGACAGAACACAATGATGTCGAAAACACAGAAAAAGAAAATCACCAAGCTAAACAAAGCGAATGATAATGATACAAAATCAATGTGTGTAGCAGTGCAAATACAGTGGGGGGTTATGATGAACACACCACATAAAAGCACATTTTCAGGGGGAAAAAAAGTGATGATATATGTCCTTTTTTTCAACGCAAGTCATAGCAGTCAGAAGTTAAAAGCAATCAGATCAGTCGCAAAATTAACATGCTCGACCAAAATTTCTTACGGTTCAACAAAAAAAACCTCAGCAGTTTCACTGACTGCCTATAGCAGTTTCACTGACTGCCTATAGCAGTTTCACTGGCTGCCTACAGCAGTTTCACTGGCTGCCTACAGCAGTTTCACTGGCTGCCTACAGCAGTTTCACTGACTGCCTACAGCAGTTTCACTGACTGCCTACAGCAGTTTCACTGGCTGCCTATAGCAGTTTCACTGGCTGCCTATAGCAGTTTCACTGGCTGCCTACAGCAGTTTCACTGACTGCCTACAGCAGTTTCACTGACTGCCTATAGCAGTTTCACTGGCTGCCTACAGCAGTTTCACTGGCTGCCTACAGCAGTTTCACTGGCTGCCTACAGCAGTTTCACTGCTGCCTATAGCAGTTTCACTGACTGCCTATAGCAGTTTCACTGGCTGCCTATAGCAGTTTCTGGTGCAGTCCAGATCACACTGACGTCCATGGCTGTGGAAAGAGTCATGTCACAGCAACATTTGTGGCGCCAGCACCAGGCCACTGCTCTCTTCATCATGCAACAAGCGGTAGGAGACCTAGTGTTCTGGAACTCTAAAATTAGATACTGTGAAGGGGCGGAATAGCCCAGTTGGTAGAGCGCCAGACTCGTGATCCTGGGGCTGCGGGTTCGAATCTCCGCCGGGCCGTTTCGGTACAAGGGGATTTTTCCCTCAGAGTTAACATTGGTTCTGACTCATCCATTTCCCATACAGTCCTTCGAATGAGACTTTAAACTGAGGTTCCGTGTGTGAACGCACGCATAACATCTTGCACACACGTAAAATCCCATCACCAAGTTTTGGAAGAGAAGGCCAGTTTGGCTGTTGGTATGGATGACACGTTACACATAGCGTGCACCTTCTCCAAAGTTGGAGTATGGCTGCCTTAAAGGCGGGATAAAAAATGGTCATACACACAAAAGTCCACTCCTCTGTTGGGTAGATGGAATTAATCCTTGCCTGTCTACGCAGGGAGTATCTGCAGGAGTATCACAGCCTGCGTACGCAGAAAGAAAGAAAAGAAGATACTGAGCAAAAATAAGAAGTAAAAACTGTTTCATTTTCACAGCTGCTTCTGTGTCCCTGAGCTATGACTCATTGATGCATTTGACGAAGAAAGAGAAAAATGGGGTGGGGTATGGAGTATTTAAGTCATGGTGGAATTTGTTTCACAAGTGCATATGAGAGAGAGAGAGAGAGAGAGAGAGAGAGAGAGAGAGAGAGAGAGAGAGAGAGAGAGAGAGAGAGAGAGAGAGAGAGAGAGAGAGAGAGAGAGGGATGCCAGTGTGGCCCATTTGTACTTACCATGTAAACGTTGTATTTTCTTCCCCAGCGGCTTCCAACTTGGCACAGTGGTCGAAGAAACCACTGCTGTGCGTGTGTCCAAAACACTGTTTGGTTTCGTCTGTAACACAGAAGTCATCCACACAGTTCTCTGTCACAGATGGGACAGGAGAAAAAAAAAAACAAAGCATATACACTGTAATTCTCCATTTTGCAATCTCCAAGCGAGGGATCCACACACACACACACACACACACACACACACACACACACACACACTAAGAGTGAAAACTACACATGCAGTGACATACAAACAGATCCTCTCTGTTTATCTCACACACACACACACACACGCACACACACACACACACACACGCACACACATGCACACACACACACACACACACACACACACACACACACACGCGCACACACACAATTCTCAGAGTGAAAATTACACATGCAGTGACATACACAAACAGATTCTCTTTATCGCACACACACACACACACACACACACACACACACACACACACACTCTCAGAGTAAAAACTACACATGCAGTGACATACATGAACAGATTCTCTCTCTTTACCGTGCACACACACACACACACACACACACACACACACACACACATGACCTACGACCAGCTAAACAGCCCATAAATTACCAGTGTCGTTGAAGCGGTAAAATGCGACACGGGGTGAAAGGTCGGTGCTGATCAGGGGGCATCAGCTGACACTGGTAGTCCCCGCTGTCCTTCACCTTGGACACTGGCGCTTTGGCCACCACCTGTCAGTCAGCTGACCCACCAGACTGAAGCCGTTGCTGGACTCGCACTCTGGCTTGTCTGCCTCCTCTGTAGGCCAGTAGCAGAACAGCACCTCACCTGTGGAGGACACCAAAAGTGCAGGTAAATAGTGGGAGAATTCCTGTCCTGGTAGTGTGAAGGTCTCAGAATACAATAGAACATGCCACCTGTGGATGATAGGGACGGTGATCATGAATGGCGGTAAAGTCCTGTCTTACCACCCTGAGGTTTTCAGATACAGCACAACTCCTCACCTGAAAGACTCTTACTTAGAAACTGGATTGAAAATGGGTAGAAACAGTCATATACTACTAAGAGGAGATGGACACAGAGAGAGAGGGAGAGCAAGATGTATTTAAGGCTGCAATGTAAATGATGCAAATACAATAAATGCAAGAGAAGGCATATCACCCTGCCAGTCATGCCACAATCAATAGTCACACCAACATACATATATACATACAGACAGAGAGAGAAAAAGAGAGAGAGAGAGCGAGTGTCAGTAGGTAAACTTTTGTAAAGGCATTCAGAATTCCCTTGGACTAAGTTTATCAGGCAAGCAGTTAAACTGGGGTACCTTTGGCATCTCCTTTCAACTGAGTTACAAAGTATCAACATGAAAGCAGTTTGTGCAACAGACTCGCAGTCATTTCATGACATCAACAGACATACCTGGTGGGAAGCTTTCTTCGTTTGTCTCCCTCCACTTTACCTGGATCTGCATCTGGCACGGGGAAATGTTTCACAATGATGCTGTGGCGCGTGACCTTGACATTGACAGGAAGGGGACACCACAAGGCGGCCTCATCCTTGTCCAGGGCCACCTCAGTTCCGACACATACAGCCTCGGCCAGGAAGGACGTCGCCCAACTGAGGGTCATCATGACTAACCAGCACTTCTGCCACCCACCCTGTCAACACAAGTTTGGATTGCTTCGTCTTTCGTTTTCCTCCACTATCGTACTGATATGTGTTCTTTTTGTGAAGGCAGGATGAAAAAAAAAAAATTGTAAGGCTTATTCTTTAACCCTCAATAAAGATAATTTTGACTTGACTTGACTTAACAAGTGAGATGGACAGACCACTGTTGTACGAACTGGTCATGTCTCTCTCTTCTTCATGGTTAAGGCGCTTGAAAGATTCTTCACATTAAAGCTGACCAACAGGTCCTGTAGCACCTGTCGCCAAGACTTCAATTCATGTTATCTGTAGAGAGCAGTCAACAACAAACAGTCAAATGAGGGGCATCAAAATCTGTAGAGCAGCCAACAACAAGCAGTCACATGAGAGGCATCAAAATCTGTAGAGCAGTCAACAACAAGCAGTCACATGAGGGGCATCAAAATCTGTAGACCAGCCAACAACAAGCAGTCACATGAGGGGCATCAAAATCTGTAGAGCAGCCAACAACAAGCAGCCACACGAGGGGCATCAAAATCTGTAGACCAGCCAACAACAAGCAGTCACATGAGGGGCATCAAAATCTGTAGAGCAGTCAACAACAAGCAGTCACATGAGGGGCATCAAAATCTGTAGACCAGCCAACAACAAGCAGTCACATGAGGGGCATCAAAATCTGTAGAGCAGCCAACAACAAGCAAGCAGTCACATGAGGGGCATCAAAATCTGTAGAGCAGTCAACAACAAGCAGTCACATGAGGGGCATCAAAATCTGTAGAGCAGCCAACAACAAGCAATCACATGAGGGGCATCAAAATCTGTAGAGCAGTCAACAACAAGCAGTCACATGACGGGCATCAAAATCTGTAGAGCAGCCAACAACAAGCAGTCATATGAAGGGCATCAAAATCTGTAGAGCAGTCAACAACAAGCAGTCACATGAGGGGCATCAAAATCTGTACCTTCACACAACTGAAACTTAAGAAATAACATCAATGGACCAGTTTCTTTCACACATACAAAGTGCCTGAAACCTGGACCTAGTTGTCAATAAAATCTGAACTAAATGAAACACATTTATCTCTTTAAGAAACTTTTTAAAAAGATTAATAAAAGAGAAATGTGCAAATGCTGAAAACATATGATTGTCAGAGCTATGTCACCATGACCTGCTGGAAGGCAAATGTCTTTCTCTGGATAAACAAACTGCAGGATCAACTGCAGCTGAAGAAAAAACGGAGACAAAGCCGTCCTTTCCTGATTTTGTCAACAAATTGAAACAGATTGAATCTCCAGAGGAAGAAAAAAAGGCAGCTCGAATCAAGGATAGTATTTAATCAGCCTGAAGATGACAGAATCACCTCTGAGCATTTTCCGGCAAGAGCAACAAGAACTGATGGAGCAGGTACATGAGATAGAAGACGAAATAGAAGACAGGAAATCACAGCTTGATCTTCCACACTTGTCTAGTCCTGTCACACAGCATTCAGATGTCGCCCTGCATCAGCAAAAAATCCACAAGCAGGCCTATCATGGCATGTCACTCATAGGCAACTACTGCCACAAACATTTTAAGCCAGAAACAACTGAACATGTATGTGAAAAAGTTGTCAGAAAAACAGCTGAGCTGAATCAAGAGAAAACTATCCTTCTCAGAGCTAGGAGTATGTTTAACAGACTCAAAAACACTGAATACACTATCCTCACACATCCACACAAAAATCTCACATAAAAAAAACATAACTGACAGTGACACAGACACGCTGGATAGTGATATCAAAGAGTACCTCTTTCTTTTGAAGAGAATTCCCACAGTCTCGCATCATCCCAAAGCACCATGTCTTAGAAAACCATTGTGTTCCTCTTATCCATCTTCATCATTTTGGACTGGCTCTGCATGGGGAACAAGGGGGTGAGGAAACACATGCAACAGGAGGGTATGGGGTCTGAAAACAAAGGAAGAGAAATGACATGTCAAGATATCAGAACACAAGGCTATTGTCTACCCCCTGCTTCAAGAACTGGTGCCACTTGCCAGGCAGAAGCAGTGTACATTTAAAAAGAAACAATAATAATGCTCCTGTTCATTGTATATCCACTCAGAGAGAGAGAGAGAGAGAGTGTGTGTGTGTGTGTGTGTGTGTGTGTGTGTGTGTGTGTGTGTGTGTGTGTGTGTGTGTGCCTGTGATGAAATAGAAAAATAAAAAGATATTGTGTGTGTGTGTGTGAGGAAAAAAAAAAAAAGAAAAGAAAAAGACTTTCAGTTTGATTTTGCACTTTTTTCTTATAAAAGAAATATGTGGATAGTACTGCTTGCAAAACGAACAAACAAACAAAAAAACCCTCACCACTGGTTTGATGCAAAGCTTGAAATGTGGGTCTTGTCATGTGCGTGCGTCTGCTAAAGTTCAGCAGTACCAAACTGCATTGTTACTTACATTACACATTTGGGTAAATACAAGCCTTTACACTTTAGGTGTTTTCCTTACACCTTGGACAAGTTAATTATATACTTAAGCACTTGCACATTCACACACACACGCACTCCACCTTACCTGGTCAGTCCAGACTCTGGCTTGGGGGTTTCGTCAGGATTCTTACCCCAAACCGGCCCTTCAATGGCACCAACTACCAAGTCAAGTCCGTCACTGTCTTTCTGTCAGTGTCAGTCTCCGGGCCTAGCAGTGGCACTTTCAGAACTGAAGTGTTTTCCCTACACTTCTGAGAAGTTCGTTTATATACTAAGCACTTGCACATTCACACACACGCACTCCACCTACCTGGTCAGTCCAGACTCTGGCTTGGGGGGTTTCGTCAGGATTCTTTCCCCAAGCCCTTCCATGGCACCACCAAGTAGGTCCAGTCTGTCACGATCACTGTCTTTCTGTCAGCGTCCGTCTGCGGGCCCAGCAGCAGTACTGTCAAAGCCGTCCTAGCCGTTGTAACCGTCTACGGCTGTTGTGTCGCAGTGCTAGGGCTAAAATGTCTCGTATTAACTGGAGGCCCTAGCACTGGTCTGTCACTAGCATAACTGTCAGCATGACGAAGCTCCTTCACGAACTATAAGTTAGTCGGTCTGCACTCCCTAAACTAAAAACATGTTGGCAGGCCTGCTCTCTTCAAGACCTAGTGTCGTACTGCCAGAGTTCGTCTGCTTGTTTACCCGACCGTCAGTGAACACTTCTCACGCGAGGTGCACTTCCGCTGAGCTCGCCTATGTGCACAGAAACCGTGCGTCACTACACTCCCCCCGACTTTATGATGAAAGCTTTTCATCCAGGGGTTGCAGTGAGGAAGGGTGCTCTTCACCTCGCTTGAGCCCATGTCTGGTCAGTTTTGATTTGCAGGTCCTCTGAGAGTGATTCCTGTTTAGCAGCCGAAGACACGGAAAGCACCGCGAGCCAACAGGCCAATGGAAACTGATCCACTGCCAGTCTGTGACCTCGTCCGGTCCAGCTCCACTACTATAGTTACTTCAGCCACTTCGGAAGGTCAGCAGATGGGGAGACCAGGGGAAGGCACAGTGGCCACATCCGGTCGGTCAGTGAGCGTCTGCAACCTCATCTGGAAAGGCTCAACAACTTCAGCCACTTTGGAAGGTCAGCAGATGCCAACTTCCAATGAACCAGGACAGTTGCCGCCTCAGCTGGGCACATCTGGAAGCTACCTGAAACCGGCTCCCTGATATACTGGCCAAAGGTGGCCATCGCTTCCCTCTGCCCATCCTAGATGCGCATGTCACCCAGGGCAGACAGAAGATGCTGCATTTGGGTGAAACGAACCAATCACCTCCGGCCGACGTGACAACCCAATCCATGGCCTGCCACAACGCTCTCCACGCCCCCACAGCATACTGTCACAGTGTCACTCTCAGGCACCCTGACAGCAAGCAGAAGGCTCAGGGGATTCCATCTCCACTGGTGCTGGGTACTTCTTCTGCCGGCAGTTCTGCCTCTCTGGGCTCATACAGGCCATCAACACCAATAGTGTCTCCAGTGAATGAGAGCTAGCACAGACTTCAGATGAAGTGTTCTTGGAACCGGCTCTCCCACATGCTGGCTAAAAGCCTTCATGGCCTCCTGGCAGTTGGTGAAGACTGTCTTGCCCAAGCTGGTGCAGTGCTACCTGTTGATGAATTTCACCGGCTCATCCCAGTTTCCACATGGTCCCAATAGCCATGCCATTGCCTGTTTAAGTGCCTGTGTCCAACCCGGCAAAACACCCTCTGATGAAGGTGGCAGCCTTTCATCAAATATGCCGGGCAGATGAGCTTTCAGATACCTGTTCGCCTCCCCACACCTTCTTGCCCTCTTTTGGGTTTCCTGGCCTGTGGAACCGGCCCTCCTTTGCCTTCCTGGATCTGTGGCAATGTAAAGACATGTGCTTGGAAGGAGTTCTGGCATCCTGGATCTCAGCAGGAGGGCTTGAGAGTCTGTGCATCTTTTCCCTGTTGCTGGCCCTTTGTCAGAAGATTCCCTGCCCCTTCCTGTAAGGCCTGTCATGGGACCCTCCTGATGCTGGCTACACTGCCCAATATCCCACTGTCCTGAGTATCCCTGCCTGGTTCGTTTCCAGGTGGCCTCTCTGAGCAACTTGATTTGCCAACTGTACCAGAATCATGACTGGCATCTTGACCTGTTCTCCCTGGCAGTCTTGTCCACATTCATCTTAGAACCGGCCCTGACTGTAGCAATTCGAACAACCTCAGGTCCTGCTTGAGGCGATTCCTTCAAATCCTTGCATGGAGTGCTATCTGCCTGGGGCTGGTTGGGTACTTTCAGTGGTGAAGCACTAGGTACATGTGGTGAAGTATTGCCAGTAGCTCCCACAGTTTTAGACTGTACCAAAGGTTGCACCTTAGAAATCCTGCCATGGGAGATGGTCCTCACAGCATTACCAGAGTCAATTGGGCAGATTGTTGGCAGCTGCGGTTCTATGCGGCAAAATGTAAGGTTCTACACCTCGGACGCAGTAACCCCAACGCAGAGAGTGTAGCATGATATGCCAACTACATAACAGCGAAGACAGAGTGATACTGGAGGCATCAAAGGGAGAAAAAGATCTAGGAGTATTGGTAGATCAGGAACTCAAATTCAACCGCATGTCGAGATGCAGGTTAACAAAGCCAACAGAATTCTAGGGCTGGTCAGGCGCTCGTACCAGTACCTCAACATTGAGACCATGCGACAGCTCTTCATTGCACTGATACACCCTCACCTGGAGTTTGCCAACAGTGTGTGGTCACCGTGATATCAGAAAGATAAGGACCTCATCGAGGGTGTTCTCAGGCGAGCAAGCAACAAAGTTGGTTTACTGGTCTGGTTGACTGTCCCTATTAACAGCGACTTGCCAGAATGAAGATCCCCAGCATGCAGTCAGTACAGGAGGGACAGGGGTGACATGATTGAAATCTACAAGTTCACTCATGAGCTGTACAACGCGATGAGTCCTCTTGTATTGGAAAACAGTGTTAAGCAAACCCGTGGGCACAATCTGAAGCTCAGGAAAAGGATTTGTGATGGTTCGCTGCGCCAGCATTATTTCGCCTTTCGAGTGGCGAAATCCCTGGAACGCGTGCCCAGAAAGAGTGGTTAACGCACCATCTCTCAACAGCTTCAAGGCCAGTCTGGATCGCCATTGGGAAGACTGTATATGTTCGATTAAGTAGACTTTCAGACAGTTGTGCCATCATCACCCATGCAAGAAGTTTAAATTGTAGGATTGACTAGGTTTTTGTGAAAAAGACCAGACTAAAGGCTGAATAGCCTAATCCAGTCTGCAGCGGTATGGTATGGTATAGTATGGTATAGCACATATCATTTGTCGACTCGGAAGTGATCAAACAGGCGGTTGTCATGTCAACTCCCCCGCCCTATGTTTAAGTTAGCCTGAACCGGAAGTGGCTGAATCGAGCACAGTGGTAATGTTGATTCTCGAGAGAGCCCCATGTCTCCAAACTGTCACGTTTGGGCACCGACAAAAACCACAATATTTTTTCGCCCGATAGTTTTAAGTTCTTTTCTTAATGCTTACCATTATTCAGTTTACATTCATTACGCAGATTCAGTGGTTACTAATGGCTTGTGCTTATGTCCGTGCATGCAAGACGTCAGGTTACCGTTAAGCTAAGCCTTGTATATTGGAAAATTACAGCACATTATAGGTTTACCCGACTCTTTACTATCAGCGTTTTAGATACCATGGGTACAAAATGTATAGATGCTGGCAAATTTCCTTAGCAGCAAATCTGACTCTGTATTTCAAATTAAAAACAAACAAAAAAAAAAAAAAGAAAGCATTGAAATCTAACAATTCTGATCATGATTTATGTCAAACTTTCAAAAGCTGGTTCAGGTTCTGAGTTAATCAAGTGAACATCACCCTATCAAGGATGGTTCAGATGAAAGTTCGTAACGCTGAACAGCAAAGAATTCAATGTATAAGGACCAGCAGCCCTTTTGTATTTTACCTGAAATGAACTGACAGATTTTCTTTCTCATTTGGGTTTCTTCATTAAAAAAAAAAAATTTCAGATGATACTTTTTTTAAGAAGACTGACAGGGCAAAATAAAACAATATACATGCATATGACAGCAATAACAACACAACACAACATAAATGATGGACATTTTATGCAAAATATTGGTAAAATCATCCCCGTTTATCTACAAATCAGGTTCAAGACTCGAAGCTACAACATGGCCATGTGGCCAAGCAACCGATCAGCCAGCCTACAAACAGGAGGTGGACGAGGTGGATAGTCACCAGAAACTCGAAACCAAATCCTTCTGTAGGCAACCCATTGGATGCCAGTTCAAATTTTGGGAACCTTCCCTCCCTTTATGATGAGATAAAATAAGAAATAGCCAGCCAAGCAAAGACAGACTGATTCTATTGAAGCTATGGTTATTCATATATTTCAATCTTGTACACAATAGTAAAGTTGGTGTGTAAAATCGCGCTCAATTTGCGTCAGTCCATTTCATGCTGGAACCCATTTCCGTCTGTCACTTGGAGCACAATCACTTTTCAGTGCACAAGCCTGAGGTGAATTACTTCTTTGCCATCCTTAGGTATTTCTAACAGTCCCAAGAAAAAAAAATTCTTTGACAACTGGTACCAGAAAATTGCTCCTTCCACCACTATGAAGAGAGGGGGACTGAGGTGAATTTTGATATAAAACTACTCTGTAACTCTGGTAGAGAACGCACTTAGAGTCCTTCCCCTAAGGACCACAACCGCCACCCTTACTTGTCACAGATTTTTTTTTTTTTCTCTCAAATCATCACAGACAGGACAATAAAATATGAGATGCATTTCCTTCTCAATCACACTATGAGAAAATGGACAGCCGCTCTCAGTATCTGACTGACTACTATATCTTTTAGAATCAACTTTATGTCTGATATACCAATTCTAAAGTGTATCAAAGCACGTCTGACAAACTTGTTTAAGTCTAAATTCATATAAGATTCCAGTTCCAGTGACAGTTTATAACTACTGTAAAATTCTTGTCTCTCACCTCCTGAGCGTGGCTTCAACATCTTTGATTTTGTCCAGGTTCACTTCAATGTTGCGGTTCATGATGATGTTGCTGTTGTTGTTTGTATTCACTTGTTTGTTGTGGTTCAATGTATTGTGTTTAGGTTGTCTGCGCATATCAGTGTCGTCTTCATGGAGTGGTGATGTTTGCAGTGTCTTCTCTGTGTTTCTAGCGATAGTAGAACTATCTACTCAGATTGGACACTATCAACTGCTGTGCTGTTCAAAAAGAGCACACCCTTCAACGAATAGCCAACATTTAAGAACTGCAGCAAGCTTATCCAAACCAGTTTGACAGAATTGGGAACTTCAAAAATCCAGCAACACACCATGTGAAAAAGGTGCAAAGCCCTCCATAGACACACCAAGAAAATGTCCAATCTATGTGAAGGAAAAACTCAGAAAAGAACTTGAGAAGATGGAAGACGATGGAGTCATAAGACCAATAACCAAGAATACAGACTGGTGCTCCAGCCTTGCATTCTGCACTAAGAGATGGTTCTCTCAGAGTTTGCATTGACCCAAAGAAACTGAATGAGTCCCTCAAGAGATGCCCAAACAAAATTCCAACTATGGAGGAACTGAATACTGAATTTGCTGGATCCAATGTTTTCAGCAAACTCGACGCCAAAGCTGGCTACTGGTCTGTCCGTCAAGATCAAGACAGTCAGCCCCTCATGACATTCCGAACACCATTTGGAAGATATTGTTGGAGAAGATTACCCTTCGGACTCAATGTATCCCAGGACATCTTCCAAGCCAGAAAGGATGAAATTCTTGAAGAACTACCCAGAGTCTTTGGAATTCATGACGTACTATCTAGCAGAGAAAGAAATCACATGACCTGAAAAACAAGCATTGAAAAATTCTTCAAGAACTTGGAGCAGAAGGGCATCAAACGCTTGCAAGCTTCAAGTTAACCGAAGAAGACAGAAAAGATCCAAACAAAATATGGGAGTTCAAGCCTAACCAAAGAAGACAGAAAAGATCCAAACAAAAACATGGGAGTTTTTAGATTCACAGTTGAAAGTGAACGTGAATTTCAGAGTTTATAGACTCCAACTACTGAACATGAGGCAAAGAGAAAAATGAAACACTGGACGATTTCTGCACCAGAGCCAGAACGGTAGCCAACAAGTGCCAGTTTGATGAGCAAGAACTTGAAGAGAGAATGATAAAACTGATAATTACTTCTATCCCTTATGAAGCTTTTCAAAGATAATGTTGAGCAAGGAAAAGAGTTTCTTCTTCTTCTGCATTCGATTGAAGCTGGATGCGTCAGACTTGTAACCCGGCCGCCATGATGAAGTCCGCGGCCTTCTCCAGGTCAGAACGGGCTCCCCAAAGCTGGTCCTGTAACTCCGCTCCCGCCGGCCAGGTTTTGTGGCATAGTGCTGGGTGAGTAGTAGGCAGCGCAGGAGGACATGTTCAGGAGTCTCTGGGGTCCAGTGCCACATGGGCACTGGTCAGTGTAGGTGATCTTCAGGAAAAGGATTTCAAACTTTGTGTTGCCATGGCAGAAGGCTGTAGATATGAAGCTATCAAAGAAGGCAGAAGCAAGCTACAAGCAATGCAGCACCTTCAGCAGTAAATGCACCAACAAACCAGGAAACTGACAACATCAAGCATTCCTGCAACAACTGTAGCCTGAACCACCTCCCTTGCAAGTGCCCTGTGTTTGGAGGTATGTGTGGTGCCTGTGGAAAGAAAAACACTGGAAAAAATGCTGTCGCAGCACTGTGTCTGGAAAAAAAAAAAAAACTTAGCAAGACCTCAACGAAGAAAGCAACAACACCAACCGACAAGACAGTTCGTACATGACATTGAAGACAAAGAACCTGAAGAAGACACTGACAGCATTCACCTCCTGTGTATCCACATATCAAGTCAGACATTGCAGCATGAAGTGTACACCAATCTTGATGTGAAAATTCCAAACAAGAAAGGCGTTTACAAACTGAAACTGAAAGTGGACACAGGAGCAGCTGGAAACACCCTACCAATTCGTAAAGTCAAACAGACATATGGGAACAAATTCAGTTCAATGCCCACTTGGCAGATATTTCTAACAGATTTCTTTTTGTTTGTTTCTTTTTTGGTTTAGTGGTCTGATGTACACGTAGAGCAAAGAATTTGTTACATGACATAGCTGTCCGACTCTCACGTGTACTAGGTCGCATTATTCCATTTACGAAATTTTTGCATAGGTTGTGCGCGCGCTAGAGAGAGAGAGAGAGAGAGAGAGAGAGAGAGAGAGAGTTTGGTTTGTTTATATGTGAGTGCATGTTCTGCGTACGTCTACATTTTTTGTGTGGATAAGTTTTTGAGTGTGTGCAGGGAGAGGGGGCGGTTTGTGTGTGTGTGTGTGTGTGTGTGTGTGTGTGTGTGTGTGTGTGTGTGAGAGAGAGAGAGAGAGAGAGAGAGAGAGAGAGAGAGAGAGTTTGTCATGTGAGTGAGTGAATATATGTGCGTGCTCGCATACACGTGAGTAGGGAGAATGGGGAGCGTGATTTGTGTGTGTGTGTGTGTGTGTGTGTGTGTGTGTGTTCAGGGGGGGGCGGGTGTTTTTCTTTTTTTTTTTTTTTTTATGGTGTTCTCTGTGAGAGAGAGAGAGAGAGAGAGAGAGAGAGAGAGAGAGAGAGAGAGAGAGAGAGAGACAGAGACATTTTTTTGATTCTCAGTACAGTTAAGATGTAATTTGGTTTATTGTTACAATTTCTGATTTTATTATTCTACTTACAAATGTTAAATGTTTCCCTGTTAATTTTTCCTTTATGTTTTTATAGTCTTTCAGATGTTATTTGTATTATTCTCGTTTTCTCATTAATTTATTTTTAGGTTTTATCTTTTTAAAATGTCAGTACAACACTATGTTAATCTGACAGTTAATGGTTTCAGTCAGTCAGTTAAATGCCCCAGAAAACGCACAA
The DNA here is from genome assembly GCA_016801955.1 of Conus betulinus. Taxonomy (NCBI): domain Eukaryota; kingdom Metazoa; phylum Mollusca; class Gastropoda; order Neogastropoda; family Conidae; genus Conus; species Conus betulinus. Next base: position 161,224 of record JADBJO010004050.1, on the reverse strand, counting down.
TGTACGCCTGACAGCATACAATGGGAAAACAATACCATGTATCGGGAGCATCCAGATCCAAATCCGACACAAGGGAGAATTCCAGACTGCAAAATTCTATGTTGTCGTCTGCCACGGCGAGCATATTTCGACTCTTGCACGAAAGGTGGTCAAGGGAGTTAACCCTACTGTCCTAACAGCTGGGAACAGCAAACAGAAATTAATGAACAAGTAGGGCAACTCTTGTTCCCGTGATGAAATGAATAGACACCCATAACTCCAAACGAATGCTCCTATGACACCCAACCGCCTCGCAGAAATGACACAAGAGAGCACACACAACAAGCAAGGGCGACACCCCCATGCTTGTGATTGGCACTTTTTTGTTGACGTGGAGAGTATTGGATCTAAAGTTTTAAGATTTGTGTGTAACTTTGTTGATTTGGTGCAAAAGAGGAGATAACATTTTTGCTACTTACCATTTTCTCCCACCTCTCATGCTATGTTGTCCCAAGCAGCAGACAGAATATCTCTGCTGGCATGATTCTTGTAAATTTTATGCAGTTAAAATATCTTAACCTCACCGCAGCGATGCATTTTTCGTCCTTCTTGTTGGAAGGAAAGACAAGTGTAAAAAGTCTGAGGAAGAGTTCGGTCCCTTCAACTGGACTACTGGGGAAGGTACGGTTTGCACGACCGGCAAATCACGGCTCTCATCACACGGGTTAGGCCGGGTGCGCTATGCACAGCTTTGGCCATCGCCAGCAAGTTGGAAAAGAGATGAACTGGAGCAGGGTTTTGTTGCTGTTGTTGTTGTTGTTGTTGTTCTCCCGGACGCGTGGCGCACGGATGCGCGCTGAATGGCGGGGCCCTGGTCCACACACACACACACACACACACACACACACACACACACACACACACACCCTATGGCAGTGTCAGCTTAGAAAAAAAAAGGCTAGACTGACATGGGAGATGGGCGTGAGAAGAGAAGAGATGAAGGCTGAGGAGTAGGCGTTATAAAATGACGCAAAATGATCACCGTAACTGCAGTGTGTGTGTGTGTGTGTGTGTGTGTGTGTGTGCGCGCGCGCGCGTGTGTGCGTGCGTGCGTGTGTGCGCGCGTGTGTGTGTGCGTATGTGTGTGTGTGTGTGTGTGTGTGTGTGTGTGTGTGTGTGTGTGTGTGTGTGGTGTAAGAAACGGAGAGAGAGAGAGAGAGAGTGTGGTGTGGGGGGGGGGGGGGT
>JADBJO010004050.1:152500-155000 GCA_016801955.1 Conus betulinus | reverse complement strand
ATGATTGCGATTTAATTAGGAAAAAAACCCTACAACTGCTATCAATAACGATAATAATAAGAATGGTACAATAATAATAGCAAGTCGTCGCGATAAGACTCCTTTCTAAAAACTCTACTGATATTAGTAATGAATGCATTTTTCCACCATCTTCTAATCTCTCGCTGTGTGATGTTGAAAGTTCGCGGATGTGGAGTTGCGTACAAGCTTATGGACTAGGTCTCACGCAGTAACACCTCTTTGATGAAACCTAAACTTACTCCTTCGTTTGGCGGCCAGTACTTCGACTTTCTACCTTGATTCAATTTTCGCCTACAGTCTCCTCGTTAAGCAATCAACGATCGCTTGGCTCATTCTATTTTTCAAAGCTAGTTGTCTGATGGCGGACATTGGTAGTTGTCTGAAGGCGGACATTGGTCAAGCTTAAAATGTTCGCTACGCAAGACAATCCAGACAAACAGATTTCGGAACAAACCTATCCGTTCTGTCATCTGTTTGACTGGCGGTTTTAATAACCCTTTCTTTCTGAATATGTTATCAGTAACATTTCATTCGGGACGAGTACATCACAAGCACGACTCTGAGAATTAAATAAAACTAGTTGCATACGCATACAGGACAACAAAAACAGTACGAACAATCTGTTATCTTCGTCAGAGTGAAATGTTATCAATTCGATTATCTATTGAGTGAAAAAAAAAAAAAAAAAAAAATGCAAGTGGCCCGCATGGGGGTCGAATCCACGACCTCCGCGTTATCAGCACGGCGCTCTAACCAACTGAGCTAACGGGCCATCTACACATTTTTGTAGCTTATAATATATATAATTTATCCCTTAAATCCTCTGTGTGTGTGTCTCTCTCCATCTCTCCCCCCCATCCCCCCCCACAAAAAAGGGTCTCATTTTCAGAAAACTATTTTAACTTTAAGTCTTGTTTGTTTTATCACAATTACCGTCGCTGGGAAGTTAAAGTCACAGTAATTACTTCCGCAAAGAAGAAAGAGAGGCGCTTCAACATACAGATAGCTCATTGGCTCAAATTAATAGCATTCTACCAATGGTAGACTTCGGCTTAAAAACAGTTTACAACCCCGCTGAAAATGGAATCCATGGACGCTGTGTTAGGACTTGTTAATCAAATCGTTTCAAATCAAGAGGAATTCGGCACCTCGTCGGCTGGACTGTGAACATTTTCCAAGAAGTGTTGAAATAACACGCAGTCTAGATACAATGGCTCGTGTTTTAGGTGTAGGTGTTGGTTTGTTTTTAATCGCGTTTGTGTGGGCAAATCTGCATATTCTTATGTGTTTACTGCTGACCAGAGCTTCAACAAATATCTCGTAAGTTTTCATAATGATCTTTTAACAAGCAACAAGAAGGAGTAGAGCTAACCTTAACCTTGCTTTCCCCAATTTTCATTATTGTCAAGCATCCGGTAACCCTTGTTGATTGTGATGGTCGTTGGAAAGATCACAGTGCGGCGCAACATCGTCGAAAAGCTTAGGAAAGCACACACACACACACACACACACACACACACACACACACACACACACACACACACACACGCGCGCGCGCGCGCGCGCGCGCACACACACACACACATATTCATACACACACACATGTGTGCATGCACACTCACGCACGCACATACACGCCTGTGCACACACACACATTATAAGTGCATGTGCTCACACACACAACATGCGCGCGCACACACACAGACACACACACACACACACACACACACACACACACACACACACACACACTGTTTGTCTGGAATCAATTTCAGTGGGAAGGCATTAAACTGAAGTAGAAGAAGAACAACAACACACACATGCACACGCACATGCACACACACACACACACACACACACACACACACACACACACACACATATCTAGAGTGTCCTAGCCAACCAGGGCCCATCTAGCAGCCCTAGTCACCAGATCCTGCTGGAATACACAAACCTTTTTTTTTTTCATACGGGGGAGGGAAGTGGGACTTGGGAGTGGGCGAGTGGGGAGAGGAACAGACAAGGGAGGTGAGGTGGACTTTAGTTAAGGGGGGGGGGGGGGGGGGGGGGGGGGGAGGAGGAGACAGAAGGTGCTGTTTAATGTTGCTGTATGTTCTCCCCACCAGACACAGAGCTGACTCACCACACATGCTACACCTGCTAGTTCCACTCTGCAGTCTTTTGACATTCTTATTTCCATGCAGCACAACTACCAATAGACAGAAAAGATGCTCCCCCCAAAAACAGTTCCTGAGTGGAACAGTGCATCTGCAAACATGGCTTCTGTACTGTTCCTGACAGCCCTCTTAGCCTTGGTGGGACTGTGAGTGTGGTGATGAGAGGAGGGGTGGTTTTGCACCCCCCCCCCCCCCCCCCCCCCCTCCCGTCCTCCCCCCAGGTAGAGGGTAGTAGGATAGCCACAGTAGTAGGCTGAGGTTGAGGCTATGCTCGGCTTCCATTTAGTACAGAAAGCTTAGAA